>CAUJNA010003362.1:0-160000 GCA_963377175.1 Effrenium voratum
AAATCAAATGGACTATATTTAATTTGCGAGGATTGTAAGAATATCTTACCTTTATTTTTTAAATTATTCCGTTTATGAAACTTATACATTATATATTAATCATAGATTTTTAATTTTAGTCATAAATTATGCTTCCACTTGCGCGTAATTCTAACACGCTCTCACTAATCATATGCAAAACCCCAAAAGGTAGAATACAACGAAGTGACGCGTCACGAAGTAGCGCACCGCGAAGAAGAGCAATACGTTCCACAACAACCAGTAACAAATAATATAATAGCGAACACACCACCCCCAAGAAGAATGGAATGCAACCACAACCGCCTCCAAACCCGCTACAAAATATAGCACAGCATTACCAATTATTGCAAAATGAATATTTGAGACAGAAGCAAGAAAAATACAATGCATTAAATAAAGGTATATTTGGTTCAAGAGGAAAAAAAGATAGAATATAATTATTTTATAACCTACTATATAATAATTATGTTTTCAACATTATCATTGGATGGCTCAAACAGAATTATAGCAAGTGAATTAGCATTAATAAATTCAACAGAACCATCAACCTTAAGCAGTGTTTATGCTACAAAGCAAGAATTAGCAGATACAGCAGGTTCATTAGGCGGAGGTTATACAGTTGAAGAAGTTGATGCACTGATATTAGCACAAAAAATAAGATAGATGCTAATATTCTTGATATTACTGAATTAAATGCTACTTCAACAACGATGTTTGACGAACAAGTAAATCAAAACGCAACAATTACAAGCAACCTTAATAATATAACAGCACACGGATTAACCATAACTTCAATACTACCGACTATATCAGCAAATACAATTAAACTTGACACAAATGCTAATAATATTAGTTCTAATACTTTTTTAATCAGTAATTTAAATGCTACAATAACATCAAACTTCAACACTATTAGTTCTAATACATTCTTAGTAGGAAATTCCAATAATACAATCACTTCAAACTTCAAGAATATAAGTTCAATTTCTTCACTAAGAACAGGACACGGAAACACAATATCAACAATTTTAGCAGATGTATCAACATTATATACAAACGATACTAATTTATTCAATACAAATACTGCATACAGCAATACATTTGCTTCAATCATATCAGACAACACTACAAAAGATTTATTAATAACTGAAAATTCAAATACGATTAATAGTTTAATATCAGCAGATTTACAACAATTAGATAAAACAATCACAACTGCACAAACAGTAAACTCTCCATTAGTAATTAGTTTAACAGATAATACTAATCCAATTTTTAGAGTTCAAGATGCTGTAAGTAACCAACGCTTAGAATTTAAAAGAGGTTGTCAGTTGGACTCGTATCAAGGTTTAACAGGTGCTACACCTTATAGATTATGGCTAGGATGGAATACGGGAGATGTTATTATTGGAAGACCCAATAATGCTTCAAGAATTACAATTAATGGTAATGTTCATACTTCATACAATTTTGCTCAAGCACACGGAACTTCATATTTTGAAGGTGCTGTTTGTATGAAAGGTAATTTATTTACAAATAATGATTTTTCAACAGATATTAAAACTAAAATTGATAATTTAGACAATGCATTAACTCCATATTTAGAAACACACACCCCCGCGGCAACAGATGGTTTTTATATTCATCATCCTAATTTTGTTGCTTGTAGTGTAGGAGATATAACTAATGCTTCTAACCAATTTTTTTGGCAGATGGGCTTGTAGGAAAAACCATATTCAATAAACCAGTTGATATATTAGGTGATGTATATACAAACGGCGATTTAACAATGGTTTCTGGTAAGAAAGTTGAAGTCAATCAGGTTCAGTCAGTATCAGGAAATACTTTATTGTTACAAAATTCACCGAGTGGCAATGTTCAATTTGGCAACACATCAAAACTAATAATTGATAATGCTGAAATGTATGTCGATACAAATGATTTAATAATCAGGAATAGCAACACGTCAAACTCTATTAATTTGGTTGTTGGATTATCTTCAACATATGCTGATAATAAAATTATTTTAAATAGTGGTAGCAATAGCAAATTACGAGGCGACTGGACTATTGACGGTGATATGACTTTTGGAATTGCTCATAAAATCCATTTGAGACATTTAAATAGTGATGCTGTTTTAAGAGTAGAAGCATCAACAACTATTGATAGTTATATTGCTGGCACTAAATATTTGCAATTGGATGATACTCAATTTTCATCATTTAACGGATTTAATTTAAGTAGCGATAAGAGACTGAAGGATAATATAGAAGATGTAGAAGACGATACTATAAATATGGTAAAAACATTAAGGTTAAAACATTTGTTAAAAATCAAAAAACCAGAAAAACTGAATTAGGATGGATTGCTCAAGATGTTCAACAATACGCAAATCCTAAATATACTATTGTAAATGATTCAGGAGAATACTTAACGATGTGTTATGACAGAATGGCTTGTATTAGTTGGGATGCTTTATCAAAACTAATCCATCGCGTAGAATATTTGGAAACTAAATTATTGAAAAAGAAAAATTCTAAATAATTAATAATATTAAACAACATAATATTATTAAGTATTTCATTTTGTGAGCTTGTCAAGTAGTTCTTGAGGGTTTTTAATTTCATCAATATCTATATTTTTTTTTTCTATGTATTCCTTTATGGCTTTCTGACGATATGCCTTTTTGCTTTGTTCAATTTTATTTTCCATCCATCCTTCTTTTTGTAGGTTCCTTAAGATATTACAAGGGTTGTATATAGCAATTATTCGTCTTTTTTCTTTTTTTTTGATGTTTGTGTTTTTTTTTTTTTTTGTTTTTTTTTTTTTTGTTTTTTTTTTTTTTGTTTGTTTTATTTTGTGTGTTGATTCTTTGTTGTTTTTAATTTGTTTTTTTTTTTTTGTGTTTGTTTTTTTTGTTTGTTTTTTTGTTGTGATTGTTTTTTTTTTACCTAGTTGCTACTGTATTGTTTTTTTTTATTTTTTGTTTTTGTTTTTTGTTTTTTTTGTTTTTGTATCTTTTCCATTGTGTAGTCATCCAGGTTCAAGTCCTTAGTAACATCATGATACTTTGATAATCTGGGCATTCTGTTAATATATTATTAACGCAGTATTTCTTTAAATAAGTTTTACTTAAAATATAGTTATATACTATAAATTATTATTAAATAACATTTCAAGAAAAACGCTTTAAAAGAAATATTGACACTATAAAATATATAATATAAATATTATTATGACATCAAAAGCTGTAAAAAGAAATATTAACTCTTTAGAAAGCAAACTCGAAAGGAACAAGGGGAATTTCTCAACACAACAAAAGGCAAAGGTTAGAGACATTTTCGATATTGTAGGTAATTTGAGTTTTACAATTGACCCGCCAAAAAGAAACCATAACATTAAAACATTCTACGCATTAATAAAGAATGGCCATATATATATACATTAAATGAGGACTTGAAACAATTGACATCAAATTTAGGAATAAAGAAAGAGTATAATATCAATGTTAATGCTTCTACCGACTTTTATTTAAATCATAGAGAGGAACCCATTAAATGCATCATGATTGAAGAGCTGGATGACATATTAAAACACACCGAACAGGACGAATACACAATGATATATACACACAATGATTTGGCGAAAATGTATTATCAAGCAAAGCAGGCGGGATATGACCCGAAAATTAAATTTAGTGCGTGTATCATTTCGGAGCTGATGTTTCAATTCAAGATTAAGAAAAGAATAATTACATACATGATAAGAACACAAAATTTGATTGATGCCTTCAATGCAAGTATAACAGTAGAACCTGAAGACACCTATAATAGGATGTCGAGAGCGATGTTTGAACTCAATAAATCATTATTTAATCCACTGCATAAATCTTATTATAATGACATTGATGTAGAAATTGTAAACACATGCAGGACAGTAGCACCCGCTGGTAAATTTCATTACTTTTATCATAGTAATGAATTACATATAGAGATTGACCAGAACAAAGCATACACACATAATTTAACTAACATCGTGAAAATTCCAGTGTTTAAACAATTTGACATTTGGATGCCTTATGATTATGGTAAACATGGTTTTAATAACATGGGAGAATTAGGTTTATTCTTAGTTAAGTTTACTGGAAAACAAACATCATTATTTTTTAATAATCCCTAACCAATTTATGGGTACTAGATTCATGGGGTCTAGATTTGGGGGGTTTTTGGCTATCTCGAATTATCTCGAATTATCTCGAAGATGTAGGTCAGGTTGAAAGCAACTTGCATGTTTGGGATTTGTTTCTGCATTTTTTGTCATTTGTATGATGTGTGTCTTCATGAATGCCGTTCTCGATTATCTCGAGGATGTTGGCGAGGCTGAAGGCAACTTGCTTTTTTTGGCATTTGGTTTTGCATTTGTTGTTGTTTTCACATGTGTGTGTGTTCAGGAGTGCCGTGCATTATGTTTTGACAAACAACGCAAACAACACAAACAACATTCAACTAACAACAAACAACGCAAAACAAACAACAAACAACAAACAACAAACAACAAACAGCAAACAACAAACAGCAAACAACAAACAACAAACAACAAACGCAACACACACACACGACTACCACAACAAACGCAACAAACACAACAAACACAACACACACAACAAACGCAACAACAGCAACAGCAACAACAACAACATCACCACCACCACCAACAACAACAACAACAGCAGCAGTTGTAGTTGTAGTTGTAGTTATAGTTGTAGTCGCAATCGTAGTTGTAGTCGTCGTTTCTTGTAGTTGCACTTGCAACTGTAGTTGTAGTCGCAGTTGTAGTTGTAGCGGCGGTTGCTGTTGTAGATGCAGTTGTTGTTGTAGTGGTAATAGTTGTTGTTTTTGCGTGTTGTTAGTTGTTTGCTGGGTGCTGATTCTTGTCTGTTGTTTGTCGTTTGTTGTTAGTTGTTTGATGTTGTTTGTTGCTGTTGCTTTTGCTGCTGCTGCTGCTGCAACAACAACTACAACTGCAACTACAACTACAACCGCAGCTACAACTACAACTACAACTGCAACTACAACTACAACTGCAACTACAACGACAACTACAACGACAACTACAAGTACAACTACAACTACAACTGCAACTACAACTACACCACCACCACAAACAACAACAAAACAAACGAACAAATAAACAAACAACAAACACCAAACAACAAACAACAAACAACAAACAACAAACAACAACCTCCAAACAGCACACAACAAACAACAGCAAACACCAAACAACAAACACAAACATACCAACAACCAACAACGAACAACAAAACAAAAACAAACAACAAACACTGAAATACCAACAACCAGCAACAGTAGTGCATGGGCACACGCGCGGCTTGGGGGGGGGGGGGTCGGCCATTTTTGGGCGGTCGCTTTCGAGCCTCACGCGTATGCGCTAGAATGAACAACGACCTCAAGTTTTTTCAAGGCACATGTGTTTATCTCAATCGATTTTAGTCAAACCCTATCTCAAGTTATCTCGTTTCATCTCAATACAGGTTATCTCAAACGTTCACCCTAAACTCTACCTCAAAGCATCTCTCCCAAACCCAACAAGCCATTGAACCCTTGCCGACGAGGTTTGAAGGGTGGGCTCGTTTGAGGTTTCCGAGGCCCCAAGAAATTTTAAACGAGCCCGCCCAGTTGTTCCCCGTCACAAAGTGTATCAAAGTATCCCAAATTATCTCAAATTCTCTCAAATTAACGCAAGTCCTCGCAAATTATCTCAAAACATCACCCAGACTCTATCTCAAAATATCTCAAATTATGTCAAATTATCTCAAAACACTCACCCAGACTCTATCTCAAATTATTTGAAAACATCTCAAACTATTTGAAAACACCCACCCAGACTCTATCTCAAATTATCTCAAATTATCTCAAATTATCTCAAATTATCTCAAAACACTCACCCAGACTCTATCTCAAATTATCTCAAATTATCTCAAATTATCTCAAAACACTCACCCCAGACTCTATCTCAAATTATCTCAAATTATCTCAAATTATCTCAACTTATCTCAAATTATCTCAAAACACTCACCCCAGACTCTATCTCAAATTATCTCAAATTATCTCAAATTATCTCAAATTATCTCAAATTATCTCACATTATCTCAAAGTATCTCAAAGTATCTCAATTTTTCTCAAATTATCTCAAAGTATCTCAAATTATCTCAAATTATCTCAAATATGCATGTGACATGAAGTGAGTTGAGATATTTTGAGATGGCTTTCCCGAAAAGTGGCGGGCAAAGACTGTGAACAAGCTGAAAGTTGTGAGACTCTTTGAGGTAAATTTGTTAAAAAGTGGCGGGGGCATACCAAGAATGAGTTGAGACTTTTTGGACACTCGGATATAACTTTGTTAAGCAGCTTTGGGCCCACACAGTCAACAAGCTCAGCACGTTGAGGCACTTTGAGATAAACTCGCCAAAAAGTTTTTAATGTTGAGGGAATTTTGATGGAATGTTTAGGGATTTCAGGGAATTGTGCGGGAATCTTGCCGGAGGACTTGTGTGGGAATTGCGCGGCAATTATGAAGGACATTTGCAGGAATGCTGAGGTGTTTGTTTGTATGTTGATGGGATGTTGATGGGGTTTTGATGGAATTTTGATGGAATGTTGTTGGGATTGTGAGGGAAGTGTACTGGATTTTTGAGGGGAACGCGCTGGGATTTTGAAGGAAATGTGATTGAGGTGAACGTGGAGTGAATTTTGATGGGATTTCGAAAAAGGCCTCGCGGTGATTTTTGATGGAATTCCGAGGGAATTGTTGAGGGAGTTCTGAGGGAATTGTGAGGGAATTGTGAAGGAATTTTGAGGGAATGGGGAGGGCAATTTCGGAGCCTGTTCGTCAATGATTAATATTGACAAAGGGTATCACTGCAAGCCATGATCGGGCCCGTTCATCTTCTGGAAAAATCAACAACTTCAAGCGGAACAATTGGGTCTAACTGTTGCTAATGCGAACGCACAAGGGTAAACAACAAACACAACACACACACGCGCGCGACTAACACAACAAACACAACACACGCAACAAACACAGCGTACACAACAAACGAAACAACAGCAACAACAGCAACAACAACAACATCACCACCACCACCACCGCCAACAACAACAACAACAGCAGTAGCAGCAGCAGCAACAGCAACAGCAACAACAACAACAAACAACAAACAACAAACAACAAACAACACCCAGCAAACAACTAACAAGACACAAAAACAACAACTACTACCACTACAACAACAACTGCAACTACTACAACAAGTGCAACAACAACTACAACTGCAACTACAACTACAGTTACAAATGCAACTACAAGAAACGACAACTAACTACAACTGCAACTGCAACTACAACAATAACTACAACTACAACTGCAACTACAACTACAACTGCAAGTGGAAATCCAACTACGACCGCAACTACAACTACAAGCATCACTACAACTACAACTACCTGCAACTGAAGCTACAACTACACCACCGCCACAAACAACAACAAAGCAAACAAACAAACAAACAAACCAACCAACCAACAAACAAACAAACAAACAAACAAACAAAACAAAACAAAACAAAACAAGCAAACAAACAAACAAACAAACACACAAACAAACAAACAAACAAACAAACACACACAACAAACAAACAAAGAAACAGAGAAACAAACATACAAGCAACAAGCAAACAAACAAACAAACAAACAAACAAACAAACAAACACAAACACAAACAAACTACAAACAAACAAACAACAAACACCAAACAACAAACAACAAACACTAACATACCAACAACCAACAACGAGCAACAAAAAGACAACACCCACACCCACACACCAGGCCCTTCTCAAACAACACACCTTTACCAACGGATTTGGAGGCCTCATCGTGCATTTTTGTAGAATTATGGGATTCATTGTTGTCATCATGATTTTAGTGCTTGCCATGCCCGACATTCATTTTGATGTTGCTTTTTCATTTCTTGCAGTTTGTGGCATTAGTTTGTTGATTTTGTTGTTTTTGCATTTCGTGCACGTTGTTTGCATAATTGTTGTGTTTGCATGCTGTTGTGCACTTTTGTGTGTGTTGCTTTTGTTTTTTTTGTTTTTTTGCATTTTTTGGCATTTTGTTGCATTTGCTTACATTTTTTGCAGGATTTTGCATTTGTTGGCACTTTTTTGCACTTTTTTGCACTTTTTTGCATGTTTTTGCATGTTTTTGCATATTTTTGCACTTTTTTGCATGTTTTTGCACATTAAATGCAAAAATAAGATAATTTGAGATAATTTGAGATAATTTGAGATAAATTGAGGTAAGGTCTAAACCCCATGGATCTGGGACTCTTAATATAATCAGTGAAATAAACAATATAATTTAATATATGGCATGTTTTTAGGAGAGTTTATTGACAAAGTCGAAATTTTATATTTTAAAAAGCCTTCTTCGATTTATGAAGTAGATTATAAAAGTATAGTCGAGAACCTATGGAAGACTAACATATCAAATAATTTAGGTGAAGACATCAAGGTTAAGAAGTTGATTTCGAATGTAAATATCGGATTGTTAGAAAAGGGAACTAACAAGTCTCAGAAGAGTTTAGTATTTGATACATTAAGTGAAGCATTGTATCATCAAAATCTGTATGGGGGAAGAATTAATAAGATTAGTGGATTTTATGATGATAAGGTTTTGACAGAGATGACAGATGAATATATTAAAGAATTAGAAAGGAACATAGGCGAGGGATGGGTTTTAGAATTTAAGGCTCATGATAATGATGATGATAGGTACCGGAATTCTAATGATGGTACATATAAATTTTGGAAAAATAATATGTATTATCACAATCATTGTCGTGAATGTTATAAAATTATAGATGGTAAAAAATACGATATCAAAAACGTTGAGAAAGAATCAGAAATCAAATATTGCACATTGACAATGACACATAAACAAGACTTAACCAATGGCTTTAGGTATATTAAGTAGCTACTCATGCAACGACATAATTTTAAAATGCATAAAGATTATAAAGCATTGAAAAACAACAATATCAATGTGCATAGTGTTAAAACCGATGCCTTCATTATTGATAGGAAAAATATTGACAAGGCCAAAACATTGATTAAGTCTTCAACCAAAAGGGGAGGATGGAGAGCTGAAGACAATAAACAAGTATCACCACCGAGCGATATATACAAAATTAAGGTTAATGAGTTATCAGAAATTCCGACTTACAATAATGTAAAAATTCGTGTTAAAGACGAATACGACACCAAAAGCATTTGTGAGCAAATTGTGTCGTGTAATCCGGTGTTGATAAAAGCAAAACTGGCTGGAAGCGGCAAGAGTTATATAGGCGAATGTATGAAGCATCTAGGTTATAATGTGTTATTCGTATGTTCTAATAACAAGCAGAAGCAAGAAACCGAAGCCGACGCCATAACATTAAACAAATTTTTTAGCATCCCAATAGAAGCTGGAGAAAGACTACCGACATTTGACCATTCTGATTATAATTGTATTGTGTTTGATGAGCTAGGTATGGCAGGTAATTATATTTTGAACAGAGTTAGGGAGTTTAAGGATACGCACCCAGAGAAGATAATTATAGGAACTGCTGACGGGAAGCAGTTGAAACCTATAGCTGATTTAACTAACACCTAGGACCACGAGACATATTTAAACAACTGTCTTAATCAAATATTTAAATATAAGATTTATCTTAAGATATATAAGAGACTTAAGACAGAAGAAGATAACATTAAATTGAATGATATATATAATGACATCTGGAAAAGTAAACTGCACTTCAAGGAAATAGTAAATAAACATTTTGAAACTACAAGCGACATCATGGAAGGAGAGCATAACATAGCCTATGCTAATGCTAGGTGCAAATGGGTAAGCAAGACCGTAAGAAATAATTTAGGAAAGACAGATAAATCTGAAATTGGAGAGCATGTGATATGCAGAGTTTATAAAAAGGAAATGGGG
Source organism: Effrenium voratum (assembly GCA_963377175.1). Taxonomy (NCBI): domain Eukaryota; class Dinophyceae; order Suessiales; family Symbiodiniaceae; genus Effrenium; species Effrenium voratum. The sequence continues at coordinate 10,089 of CAUJNA010003362.1, forward strand.
CAGGTGTTTAATGTAAATATTACTTATGAAATTATTAGTATTGATGATTGGAAAGTAGAAATCCAAGATATCAAAAGTAAAACTATATTCATGACAAACACCACGACTTTAGACAAGCACTTTATACATGCGTATTGTGCTACATGTCATTCGTCTCAGGGGGCTTCTATAAATAAAAGCATTACTATACACGAATGGGATAAATCACATTTGGTCAGCCGTGAGTGGATTTGGACAGCCCTCACGATGTGCAGAGATATCAATAAAGTCAAGTTTTTCAAAGCAGACATAGATGATACTGATTTAAATGAAGCACAAGTAACCAGATATTTAGAACATAAGATTAAGCAATATAAATTACAAGACATGAACGCAGAGAGAGAGATAGACAACAAACAATATATTGATGTCAAATGGTTATTTGACAGGCTTAATACCAGATGTAATAAATGCAGTTCAGAGTTTGAAATAGAAATAAATAATGGAGTAATAAATAGCAATATGACAGCCCAAAGAATAAACAACGATTATGCCCATCATAAGGAAAACTGTATATCTTACTGTTTAAACTGTAATCGCCGGGAAAAATAGTATCTATCTTATTTTATATGGCATCTAAGCAAGATATTATTAGTAATGCTTATTATGATAAAGGAGGCTTCGGGTCAAAGAACCGCACTTTACAAGAAGCAAGAAAAAAGGATAACACAATAACTATAAACGATATTAATGAGTTTTTTAGGAAGAATGTAGAACAGAAAGCTAAACCGAGAGGGCAGAATTCATTTGTAGCTCCTAACGCATATTATGAGTTTCAAATTGATTTATTTTTCATTAATGATATCCCTAAACAAAAAATGAAAGTTGGCATGATGTGTATTGACATATTTTCTAAGTATATGGTTGTTGTCCCGCTTATGTCAAAACAGCCAGCGGACATTTTAGCAGGACTGGTGGAATGTATTAAAAAATGGATGGAAAGCCCAAACTAATTTATATTGACGACGAAGGAACTTATAACAATCAAAGTGTTATAGATTTCTTGAAGGGTGAAAAAATTAGAGTTGCACAGAACCAGAGGACACCCAGCATTTGCGGAGAGGGCAATAAGGACGTTTAAAGATAGTTTTTATAAGAGGGTTGAAAACGATGAGAAAAAAGGAAAGGCTATTCAATGGACAGACTACATACACGAGATTGTATTAACTTATAACAATGGAATAAAGCACACTTCGCACGGCTTAACACCGTCAGAAGCAAGAAAGCCTAAACACCAATTAGAAGTGAGTTTTAATTTAGGTATGAAAGCCAAAAGAAATAGAGTTTATCCAGATTTAAATGTAGGAAATGAAGTTAAGATATTCAGGAAAAGGAGACCGAATGAAAAGGAGAGAGTAGGAGTATGGACTAAACAAACACACAAAATAGCAAAGATTGAAAAGAAGTTAGGACAGGAATATTATTATATTGAAAATTATGACAGGGCATTTTTGAGACATGAGTTATTAAGGGTATAAATTTATTTCTTGTAAAAAAGTATTTAAAGAAATAAAAACTATATATATATTGTAATAGAAATGGTGGAAACCGAAATCAATAATTATATCAATAAAAAATGCTACGATTGTTGCCACTTTAAAAAAGAAAATATGGAATTATATAAATTGAATTTACCTAATGGAATAGTTAATAATGTTATTGATTATTCAATGGATGAAGAAGATATATGCGAAAATTCTAAAACCTGGAGAGATAATCAAGAATTAATCAGATGTCATTTAAATCTGAAAAGAAGACATAATAGAAATGTTGAAGACGACATTATAATATTTTTAACTGTGTATGAAAGACCACCTTATAGTTATGTTAGAATATTTCTCAAAATCAGTAAGAAAAGTATGAACTGATTAACCACATTTTATTGATATTGTTACATCGTAGAAGAGAAGGGTGTGATGTAAAAGAAGACATTAAATCAGAAATTGAAAGCAAAAAGTTTAATGTGAAAAACTCCGTGAGAGATATCAATATTATTTTTGAACTGATGCATGACAGACGTAAGATATATACACAATTTAATAATCATCAATTAACTTATTATCCTGAACTTAAACTATAATCACACTATAATAATAACATGTAAAATGTTATATGTTATAATTATATTTCAATATTTCATTTTATTTCTTGTAAAAAAGTATTTAAAGAAATATAAACTATATATATATTATGAAAGAAATGTTGGAAACCGAAATCAATAATTATATCAATCAGAAATGCTACGATTGTTGCCACTTTAAAAAAGAGAATATGGAATTATATAAATTGAATCTACCTAATGGAATAGTTAATAATATGATTGATTGTTCTTTGGACGAAGAAAATATATGTAGAACTTGTAGAAGATGGAGACGATATCAAAATATAATAGAAAATTGTTTGGCGTTTAAAAAAATATAGATGAAAGAAATGTTGAAGATGACATATTGATATTTTTAACTGTGTATGAAAGACCACCTTACGATTATGTTAAACAGTTTCTTAAAATCAGTAAGAAAAGTATGAAATGATTAATGACATATTATGGATGTTGATTTATTATAGTAAACCCGGCGTTGATGTAAAAAAAGTCATAAAATCATATATTGAAAGTGAACAGTTTAATGTTAAAAATACAGTGAGAGATATTAATCTTATTTTTAAAATGATGTATGAAAGAGGTAAGATATATCAATTAAATTATTATCCTGAGCTTAAATTATCATCATAATATAATAATAACATGTAAAATATTATATGTTATAATTATATTTCAATATGTAATTTTAATTCTTGTAAAAAAGTATTTAAAGAAATAAACACTATATATATTACAGTGGAAATGTTATTTAATTATTCAAAGTGCGAATGTTGTAAAACTAAAAGGAATGATGTTAATATAACATTGTATAAGTTATTACCCGCCAATCTATGTAATAAAATAAGTGAATATGATGTATATTGTAATCAATGCTGTATAACAAGAGACCTTGAATAGTTTTTTGTTGAAGAACATAAGGGTAAGGGATATACAAAGTTTCAATTACAATTGAAATTCTTTATGAGATATCAAAAACGATTTCCTGTATGTTTTTACCATAAAATTGCTAGAAAGTCATTTGAAAAAGAAATTGATGAGTTCTTTAATAATAAAGATTTAATTAAGAGGTTTGGAGGGGCAATAAACCATATAAAGCATTTGTTAAAAAAATTCGAGACATGTTTGAAGCGATTGATTGGCATTTAATAAATAGAGATAAACGAGGTCTTGAATGAATTTAGAATAACTAAATATCATGTATGGTCTTACTACAACACTAAATATAAAGTATGTCTATTGTTGTATTTATTCTTTTGGGAATATTTATTCAATAATAGGAAAAACAATATCAAATATATAGATAAAGATGATATATATAAATATGTAGATTACATATTTGAAGACTTGTTACCTGACCACTATTTTAACCCATAATTCTCAACCATACTATAATAATAACATTTATACCCTTATATGTTATAATTATAATGTAAGTATAGCGTTTTATATATTGAAGATAAAATCCTACAAGGGACACCACGCCTAAAAAAATATATGATAAAAGTGATGAAACGAAGGAGGGGAGTGATGTTGTTGCTGTTCTATTTTTTGTCCGGAGAAATGGACAAATCGTTTTTAGACAGTTCGAATATTTTTTTGATGACAAATATTTTTTGCAAAAATGGATGAGGTGAGGAGATTGAGGAAATGACATTTTGAAGGGTAGTTGGTGAAATGAATGAGGCGAGGAGAAAGGAGAAAAGGATGGCAAAAATTTTGGAAAAATGATGAGAAAAAACGGATGAGATGGACAGAAAGGAATGTAGAAAAATGATGAAAACGAATAAGGGTAGAAGGTGGAAGATGAAAAAAATGTAGGGGGGGTGTATGTATGAAAGCAACTTATTGCTAGGCGTGGCCCTCGACTACTGTTCTTGGGGGAATGTTAGGGTTATGGAAATGGTGGATTATGCACTTGTTTTGGCGGGTTTTCGGAAAGTGGAGTTGAAGAGATTGAAAGGCATTTTCGGAAAGTGGAGTTGAAGAGATTGAAAGGCAGCGACCGGTGGGAGAGGGGTGGCACTGAGCAAGCGCGATGCCAAGCAGGCACCTAAGGGGTTACTGCGCAAGTGGCGGGCCTTCAGGGACAACCTGTACGTTTTCTCTGAGCTTGTGATGAACGTTGCGCATTGCATTTGCCAGGCATGGGTACAGTGCTGCGATGACGCGCGTGAGCGGGTGTGCTTACCAGTGCCAGACACAAGTACATTTGAGCGACACGCGCATGGGCGAGTGTGCTTACCATGTGACAGGCATGTGCACAGTGCTGAGATGACGCGCGTGGGCGGGTATGCTTGCCATGTGCCAGGCATGGGTACAGTGCTGAGATGACGCGCGCGAACGGGTGTGCCAGTCAGCTGCCGGGCATGTGCACAGTGCTGAGATGACGCGCGTGGGCGAGTGTGCTACCCATGTGCCAGGCGTGGGTACAGTGCTTGAAAATGTTGCAAACCTTCCACGGCGGCGAAACAAACAAATGGCAACAACAACAACAACAACAACCCCCACCACCACCACCACCACCACAACAGCAACAACAACGGAACAACGTAACAACGGAACAACAACAGCAACAGCAGCAACAGCAACAGCAACAACAACAACCAACAACAGCCAAGCAACAATCAACAAGAACTAACAGCACCCAACAACAGCAACCAGAACAGCAGCCAACACACACTTCAGCGAGGCAAGCCACCCAGACCCAGCCCCAAAAATGAGCCCAAAAAGCGCACACGCCAGAAGCAGATGATGCAGGCCCTTCGTTTTCCTAGGGCCTGGCTCCTCCAGACCAAGGTGAGTAATCCGACACAGCCGTCTAGTCCACGCAGAGTGCTGCATGGACAGAATTGGGACCCAAAGAAGATGATGATGATGACGATGATGATGCATGATAATGCTGCTGTGGGTGGTGTTCGTCATCACTACGCATCCTCAACATCACCAGCAGCGCTGAGTATAATTATCACTACTCACCCCCATGATGATGACAGGCATGCTGATATTCCTCATTATGCAGCCCCAGCATCGCCAGCAGTCATGATGATGATCATGACTGCGCATCCCTCGCATGTCACGCGTGTCAAGTCCGCTTTGACGGCACCCTTGAAACGTATCTCAAAGATGAAGGACGACGATTATGACGATCATCATCACCATGATGATGATGATGCTGATGATGAATCATCACTAGGCAAAAGATAAGGACCACAATGATGATTATCATTGCTCACCTTGGTTGATGACTGCTGATAATCATCATTGTGCACCCCCAGCATCGCCAGCAATAATGACGATGATGGTGATGAGCGCCATGATGAAGCTGGTGGTTTTGCTGATGGTGAATCATCACTACCCATCGCCAACATCACCAGCAGGGATGACGATAGTCATCACTACTCACCCCGATGATGACGACAGCCATGATGATAATCATCATTATGTATCCCAGCATCACCAGCAGTCATAATAATAATCATGGCATCCTCTGGGTCTATCGGCGCACATGAAACGTACTGGCAGGACCTATTGATGATGATCACGAGGATGCGGATGAGGATGCTGAAGATGATGAATTTTCGGTTACTTCTGTGCCCGTGCGCCTCCCCTCTTTGGCGAGGGGTCGGCGGATTTGCGCCCAACGGGTCAAGATGGGCGCGTTGAAGCTGGTGAAGGCAGCAGCTCACTGTCAGTCTCCAACATGGTGCGATTTCAGTCACGAGATGCGCTGACTGAGCTTGAGAGAGCGGAGGACCACAAGCCAGATGTGCCGGAGGAGCGTGCACGGATCGAGCACGCAGGTGGATGGATACAGCCTGGATCAGTCTCCAGAGCCCGAGCCCGAGCTCGGAGCCTGCGATTCGAGCCAGAAAAGGCAAGGCAGGACCGCAGCAACCAGTCGGCCATCAGCCAACTTGCTGCAGTTTCTTGAGGTGAATGGAGACCTGAGCCTTTCCAGGGCAGGGTGCTTGCTTTGCAGACACATGTGTCACGCGCGTGCTGTAGAGTGTGGGGGGGGGGTTGGGGCTGGCCATTGCCGTTCTGTTGCCGGGCTGCGGAGGCCCTCGGGGACTTGGAGTACAAGCTCAACGACAATCTCCCCCCCGAGGGGCAGATAGCCAAGCCCCAAATCGAACCTTGCGCTGGAGAGAGAGCTAGAGAGAGCAGGTCAGCGCCGTGCCGGAGGTTTGCTCTGTCGCAAGGCTCCTTTTCAAAAAAACACGCCCAATCTCATTTTGACGCTCGTGTTGAATTTGGGCTCAGGAAAATTGGCTTGCAACTCAGCTGTTTTTTGCCTTTGGAGCTTGTCAGCGAAGGCAATGATCCCAACCCGACGCGTTTGGCAGCCATGATGGACCGAAGGATCGGGCTGGGCATACAAAGCGGAACAATCTGCGAGGCCAGAACCCCTTCTTCCAAAACTCCGCCAGTCTACGGCAACATAGGGCAACGACAGGCCTGGTTGGGGACTTCTTCAAGAAGGCCAGCAAGCACCTGAACGGCTAGCAAAGTAAAGCCTTGCGAACGACCTCGGCACGGTGGCGATCTTCATGGTAGGTCGTGCGCTGCTCTCTATCCTTCTTTCTGCCTGCTGTCCGTCGCTCTCCTTCTTCACTGGCATGCCACTGGTCAAAGCCTGCTGTTTGTCGCTCTCCTCCAGCCTGCTGCTGTCCGTCGCCCTGGTTTTCTTCACTGGGCCTGTCGCTCTCCTGCCTGCTGCTGTCCGTCGCTCTCGCGGTCTTCACTGGCATGCCACGGGTCAAAGCCTGCTGTTTGTCGCTCTCCTCCAGCTTGCTGCTGTCCGTCGCCCTCGCTTTCTTCACTGGGCCTGTCGCTCTCCTGCCTGCTGCTGTCCGTCGCTCTCGCGGTCTTCACTGGCATGTCACGGGTCAATGCCTGCTGCTGCCAGTCGCTCTCCTCCAGCCTGCTGCTGTCCGTCGCTCTCGCTTTCTTCACTGGCATGCCACGGTTCAAAGCCTGCTGCTGCCTGTCGCTCTCCTCCAGCCTGCTGCTGTCCGTCGCTTTCGCTTTCTTCACTGGCATGCCATGGGTCAAAGCCCACTGCTCTCCTTCGCTCTCCTTCTCGCAATGGGTTAAAGCCTTCTGCTCTCCTTCGCTCTCCTTCTTTGCTGGCACGCCATGGGTCAAAGCCTGCTGCTCTCCTTCGCTCTCCTTCTTTGCTGGCATGCCATGGGTCAAAGCCTGCTGCTCTCCTTCGCTCTCCTTCTCGCCATGGGTTAAAGCCTTCTGCTCTCCTTCGCTCTCCTTCTTTGCTGGCACGCCATGGGTCAAAGCCTACTGCTCTCCTTCGCTCTCCTTCGTCGCTGGCATGCCATGGGTCAAAGCCTACTCCTCTCCTTCGTCGCAGGCATTGCCATGGGTCAAAGCCTTCGCTCTCCTTCTTCACTGGCATGCCATGGGTCAAAGCCTTCTGCTCTCCTTCGCTCTCCTTCTTCACTGGCATGCCATGGGTCAAAGCCTACTGCTCTCCTTCGCTCTCCTTCTTCACTGGCATGCCATGGTCAAAGCTTACTGCTCTCCTTCGCTCTCCTTCTTTGCTGGCACGCCATTTGCTTCACTGGCATGCCATGGTCAAAGCCTACTGCTCTCCTTCGCTTTCCTTCTTTGCTGGCACGCCATGGGTTAACGCCTGCTGCTCTCCTTCGCTTTTCTTCTTCACTGGCATGCCATGGGTCAAAGCCTTCTGCTCTCTTTCACTCTCCTTCTCTGCTGGCACGCCATGGGTCAAAGCCTTCTGCTCTCCTTCGCTCTCCTTCTTTGCTGGCACGCCATGGGTGAAAGCCTGCTGCTCTCCTTCGCTCTCCTTCATTGCTGGCACGCCAGGAGTTCAAGCCTGCTGCTCTCCTTCGCGTTCCTTCTTCACTGGCATGCCATGGGTCAAAGCCTTCTGCTCTCCTTCGCTCTCCTTCTTCACTGGAATGCCATGGGTCAAAGCCTTCTGCTCTCCTTCGCTCTCCTTCTTTGCTGGCATGCCATGGTCAAAGCCTTCTGCTCTCCTTCGCTCTCCTTCTTTGCTGGCACGCCATGGGTTACTGCTCTCCTTCTGTCTCCTTCTTTGGCATGCCATGGGTCAAAGCCTACTGCTCTCCTGCGCTCTCTTTCTTTGACAGGAGTTAACGCCTGCTGCTCTCCTTCGCTCTCCTTCTTTGCTGGCATGCCATGGGTCAAAGCCTTCTGCTCTCCTGCGCTCTTCTTCTTTGCTGGCATGCCATGGGTCAAAGCCTTCTGCTCTCCTGCGCTCTCCTTCTTTGCTGGCACGCCAGGAGTTCAAGCCTGCTGCTCTCCTTCGCGTTCCTTCTTCACTGGCATGCCATGGGTCAAAGCCTTCTGCTCTCCTTCGCTCTCCTTTTTCACTGGCATGCCATGGGTCAAAGCCTTCTGCTCTCCTTCGCTCTCCTTCTTCACTGGCATGCCATGGGTCAAAGCCTTCTGCTCTCCTTCGCGCTCTTTCTTCACTGTCATGCCGTCAAAGCCTACTGCTCTCCTGCGCTCTCCTTCTTTGCTGGCACTCCAGGAGTTAAAGCCTGCTGCTCTCCTTCGCTCTCCTTCTTTACTGGCATGCCATGGGTCAAAGCCTGCTGCTCTCTCCTTCTTCACTTGCATGACTACTGTCCTTCGCAGCGAAGCCTGCTGCTTTCTTTTCTTGACCAGGTCCAAGTGTTGTGCCCTGCGTCTTGCTATTGGTCCGAGGCCACTGGCTTGCGCAGCTCCACCCACCCTCTGTCTCTGATGTGGGTCCGGGTTCACAGATAGGTTTCTGCCAGAAAATGTCATTTCACCGTCCATGCGGGTCTCCTTCTGCGAAGAAGGAGGGCGATGGAGAGAAGCAGGCTTTGGCCTACAGCATGCCAGTGAAGAAGGGAGAGCGAGGGACAGCAGGAGGTTTCTGCCCCGGACGAATGAAGAGGTTGGCACGGCGGCGAACATGCGCCTCTGGATAACCATTGGAACATGGATGCTGAGTAGCACTACTACATGTGGAGGATGTGGAATGGAGACGAAATGCGGCAGGTGTGCTGGGGAACCAGCAGCATTTTGTTGGGGCTGAGGCGACGGGGTGGGTGGGGAACTCAGGAGAAGCCACGTGCAGATCCCATGCTGAAGGGGAGGATCCCATCTCGGATGTGGAAGAAGCGTGAATGCATAGAAGTGTTCAAGTCCAGGACCCGACTCCGTGAGCTGGGCGATCAATGGTCAAGGATCCTTCCATAGCGGTTTGCGGCGTGGCGCGGGAATTCCGGCACTCGCAATACACTTTGGCTCAGGCAAAAGGGCTAGCTGCTGTTGCCCTTGGACTGTGTGACGCGTACATTTCTATTAGATTTGTCTTTAAGTTTTCGCCCCGCATTGTCCAATCTCCATGCAAAAGGAATGAGCTCCTGATTGGTTGTTGCAAAGTGCACAGGCATCCTCATGATGAGTTCCTGCTGCTGGCTTGCGACGGAGCGCTTTCCTCACTTCCCTTTCGTCGCCGTAGTCATTTGAGCGTTGTTTTCGTTTGTTCCCTGTTTCGTGTCTCCGTTTGCTGTGTGTTTCGGCTTCAGACTTTGCCTCGGCCCGAGGTTTGGGACGTCCTGAGCAGCCAGCAGGCTGTGGACTTCGTGCGTGCTCAGCTGGGCGATCGCAGTAGCTCCAGCCCTACAGTACGCAGTCCTGCCACAAGCGACGATTTGCTTGAGCAGTTAAGCAGATGCTTGCAAGTGCTTGCAAGTGCTTGCAAGTGCTTGCAAATGCTTGCAGGCTGGGCCACACGCTTGGCCAGCGGACAACTTCGCGGCTCTGAAATTTTGGGGCGATTGTGGCGGCCTCAGAGCTTGCAACCGTCACATAGGCTCGATCTCAGATCTAGGCTTGACCGCTGCTTGTCGCCCAACCTGGCGTCTACTGCTGGCCTCGGTGCCGTCGCTGCGACTGGCTCGGCCCAGCACGGCCCAGCACGGCCCAGCTCAGGTGGCGACAACATGACGGCGGCGAGCGCTTAGAACCGATGTCTTGCCATGCAATTCAAGCTTGTGAAGCATGGACATGGACATTGACCGTGTTGCTTCAGGTTCTGGTGCTGTTTCTTCCACAATGGGGAGGCTCTGCGGCTCACTTTGACATTGACGTTTTTGTACCATCTTGCAGCTTTCAGGCTGCGGCTACACTCCTCATTGGAATCCCTGACCGGCTTGAGCTTGCCTCGGGCTGAGCGGGTCCAGTGCATGCCAGGTGCGCGAACCCACACCAAGTACATCTCAGAGCACTCCGATTGCTCGAGGCGAATTAGCACAATTTAGCAAATGTACTGTGTATTACTAGGTACCAGTATATCCATTCTGCGTAAAGCGCGCTTCCAAAGCGTTGTGCACGGCAGAGAAATGCCAACCCGTTGCGACGCCGACAAGGCCTGCAAAAGGTTGCAAGTGGAGCAATGCAAGTCCTTCATTGCCAAGTGCCAAGTGGGCCAAGAGTGCCAAGCCAAAGGTTTCCAACTGAGCCGCAGCTGTTTGAGTTTGTGGGTGCCAACGATTCACGGAGGCGGGATGCTGTGTACACAGAGTTTCGGACGTTCTGACTTGTCAGGAAATGGATGCGCTGCCGGAGGGATGGAGTGCTTACCAGGACGATCAAGGTTCTGCCTCCATTTCAGGTCTCAAGGCAGCCGGGCGTTCTCTGAGGTCGCACCTATTACGCCAATCCCTCGCGATGGCCTCAGTGAAATTCACATCATTTGACTTCAAGGAATCTTCCTGTTCGTTGCATTCCGTCCATGTGAATTTAATTCTGAGGACCGGTGAGACCAGTTGGGACCCTCCTGCCCCCGTTGCGCCCGCGCTCCCAGACGGCTGGACGGCCCACCAGGCAAGCACGAGTCGCACAGGTTGCGCAGATGGAGGGTCCTTTAGATGTTACATAATATAACCCATGTCCTATGTTGCATGCACTGAGTTGCATTGCTGCAAGCGTTGCCCTTCAAATATCTTCAAATGGACCCTTCCAGATGCCGCATTGCATCACATGTCACATGCAGGACCCTTCCACCGGGAAGACCTTCTATGCCAATTGCACCACCGGCGAGTCAAGCACTAGCCTCACGCGTGCAAGTCTGTACATCCGTGCGCTCCATCCAAAGTTCTTCCAACAATAAAATCGCAATAGAACTTGTTGAAATGCCGTTGAACATATTGAAATCGATGGAATCGAGTCTAAGGCTGGGAGCCGCCGACAGCACCAGCTGCGCCGGCTGCCCCCGCGCCGGAGAAGCCTGGCCGCTGGTCCGTGGACTTCACGCCAAGACCCTACGGAGCTTCAATTTGAGTTCGAAGTGTTCGAAGTTTTCGAAGTTCGCTTGTGAAAATCAATTTGTATTCATTTGTGCTTAAGTTGGGCGTGGGTTCGGTGCCGACAGGTATACTATCGGGCCAGAAGGCTCGGAGCACATATTCTCGGGCAAGGTCCAACTGCTCGACAAATCCGTGCTACTTGGCACATTTTGGCACTTGTCCGGCGAGACCAGAATTCCGAATTCCGGGATCAATCGCTCAAGTACCCTGAGGCATAGCTCCGTAAGTTTAGTGGTGGACAGCCTGAACTCGGGTGCTTTGGCAGCGTCCCCAGATATTGATTGACTGCCGCCATTGGACCGCAGACTCAGGCGGTGCCTGAAGGCTACTGCGTGGTGTATTCAAACTCCAAGAAAAGCTGGCGGCCCAATGTGTCCGAGTATTACACTTGATGCACCTGATGCCCTCGCCCTCAGACTACTTTTTGCTGTGGCGAGAAGAGAAGGAGACGGAAGTCTTTGCCTTGCCGTGCTCCTAGTATCCCATGAGGCACTCGAATCCGTAACGGTGTGACTCACTTCAAGAGTATAGCGCAACGGGATCGAATGAGTCGAGATGTTTCTCAGGCTGGGCCTCGGCGGCTCTGACCAGCTTCCAGCTCAGCCAGTCGCCATGGGTCGGTCGGTCACCTGTGCACGGATCATTTGCCATAGACGCCACGTTCAGGTGGTCCACGTCACAGGTTCTGCGGCTGGACCCAGCTTGGACAGAGGTCTGTGCTTGAGCCACGTAACGGTATAGGTGCTTGCAATTTACTAAGCACGGAGTCTTGGCGTGAGCGAGTGAAGCGTGTCTCACTTTCTCCTACCATGTGCGCCCTGGCAGGATGTGTTTGCTGGGCGCTGTGACGTGGTTGACAAGGTGCCGTCAAGGGCCGCAAATCGAAGTCCCGGAGCTCGAGCTGAGGTGCGCTATGACTCGGTCACAGCTGCGGTGGAGGCGATCGATGCCTGCGGTTCTTGGTGTTGATGTTAAATGTGGGGATGCCAGGCCTTGAATGCCGGCATCGTCTATGAAGGACAGAGAGGCTTTTGCGCAGTTTGGTCTGTCAGGAGCTCAGAGCGACAGACTGAGACTGGGACATCAAAAGACGGCCTGAAACGTCACAGGCCTCCCAACACTGCTTCCACTTGGTGTGGCGGCAGGCCGGCTTCTTCGATACGCCACATCGGTACGCATGCCGCATGCCACGCAAATCCGAAAAAGAAAAGCACCACGGGCAATTCTACCGCGTGCCTTGTGAGCTCGAGGACAAGGAGCAGGAGGCCTACGTAGCCTTGGGCCTCGCATGAGCACTTTTTGCAGCTCTCACCGGCACCCTGCAGAGCAGGGCGTTCCTGGGATGTTCGACCGTTCGTGTCTCATGTCTTCACCGTGTATCATGGAATCCGAAGCTGATTGAATGAACTATGGACTTGCTGGTGCTAGCTGCCTGTGGTGTCACTTTACCGAACTGCGGGGACCTCAAGAGAGAAGGCAAGAAGCAGAGAAGTTCAGAAGTCGTTGCGGTTTCAAACATCACCGAACTGGCCAGTCTGAAGCGCGTCGCGCGCGATCTGGCTCAAGGGTCGAAACGGAGAGAAAAAGGCCACTGAAACTGGATGGCTTGCAAACATTTCAGCACGGGAACTGGGAGTGAGAGATAGACGCCATCAGATAAAGCAGGCTGGAGGAGATGCAGAAAAACAAAGCAGACGTGAAAAGGCATTAAGAAAGGACAAGCTGAGACGAGGCGAATTCGACTTGCACAATGGCACTGGAGTTGCCTCCGTGGCTTGAAGCCCGAGCGATACGCTACGCAGGCAACATGTTTCTTTTGGGAACCCGGCAAATCTTTCAATTGGCTTGAGAGTTTCTTGAGTTGTCTGTTACTTGAGAGGGTGAGATTCACGTGAGGCCGTGGTGTTTTTGCGGTCTGTGCCCGAGTTGGCCTCTTCATGGGCAGGTTGGCTCGTTAGGATCAGAGACGCTCAGACTGAAGGTGCGGCAATTGCCTCGCGGAGGTTTGGTCCTCTCGGCAAAGCCTATTATGCGCACCATCTCTCGCGATGCCAAGCCCTTCAGATGCTGTTTTTGTTTCAGCCACTCGGTTGCGCTCGGCTGAAGCTCTGTGAAGCTTTGAGCTTTCGCGTTAGGCAGGAGCGAGTTGGCTCTGTCAGAGGCTCGCTGGCCCGGAAGTTCGCACGCTTTCAATTCTCGGAGCATCTCGGGGCTGTGCTTCTGTTCGCAGGTTTGCCGGTGCCGTTCGGCCTGGTGTTCTCCCACTTGCAGGCACCTGGATGAGGCGTGCGTTCTGCCATGCGCATGTTTCTTGTTTAGGCGTTCTGTATGCGACGGTTTTGTTTGTCGATGTCACAGCCAATTCACAACCCCTAAGCCCCCAATGGCGTGGGAATGCGCCCGCCAGGTGCATACATGCATGTTACATGCATGTTACATGCATGTTACATGCAGGTTAGGCAGGTGTTTGAGGCAGAGGATTGCATGACCGATTCGCCCTTCGAGCGTCTTGAAGGGCGCTTGCGCCACGGCCATTGAGAGTTACTAAGGGATTCATAATGATTCATATTTTCCGGTTCTTGTTCTGGGCGCCTTTGCGCTTGGGTCTCTCTCAGAGTATGTCTGAATGTCTGAATGTCTTGGAGTCTTAAATGCCGGGAGGCACATGCTGCCGAGTGCGTTTTGCTGGCGCAGCTTGCCTCGGCATCAGCGAAGGCACGGCCTTGGCCGAATTCGGAGATGGAGCGGAACTTCAATTCGAATTCCCGAGAGTTCGGAGTTCGGAGTGTGGATGTCGGATCGAGGTGCCGTCAGAAGTCTGGGAAAATGCTGCACTGCTGGCCTCGCTGCGTGCAAGTCTGTGGGCAGACCCGAGCCGCCACCTCAAAAGCCAACGTGGCGACGTGCGCGAAGTGCGAAGTGCGCGAAGGCCGCGAGGCAGAGCTGGAGGAATTGATGCAGGAGCCCCCATCCAGAGCCGGCGCCGGGCACTCGGGCGCTCGGGCGCTTAGGCGCTTGCACGGGTCGGGCGAACTGATACTTCTAGCCAGAGCAAGCTGCCGCAAAGAGTCATAGAGTTAAAGAATGAAAGGGTAATATTTTTGGAGATGAAGTTCCCCTTTGCATCGCTCTTTCCTTTAGTTTGTCCATCTCATTGTGTTCTCCCGATTCCTTGCTCTGATTGTGTGCTCAAATTATTTTCAGATTTGGTTTCCTCTGTTCTTTGGGAACTCGGGATTTCTACCCGTTAGTTTCTCTTCGCTTGGGTGTCCAGGTTTGGTTATTTTTGTCTTCGAAAGTGTGGGTTTCCCCGGGGGGGCGGGGGGCGTGGGGGCCGTCGGAGCCTGCAGGTCACCCGAAACCTCCCCTAAACCCAGCCCCAAACCTAAGCCCACCATCATCCCATCCTCCGGAAGCGATCTCAAGCAAGGCCAAACCATTCCCTAAGACACTGCGCACTGATGCAGCGAGGCCACTGCGGAGTCTAGTGAAAGCTCAAGCTTGCCTTGTGTTTGTATAGAGGTTTGCGCCGCGCAAATCTCAAGCCTGCAGGGACACACACGGGACAAGGTCGACGGCGCAACCCACAAGCATTTCTCGTTGGTTTTCGCAGTTGGGGCCGCGCCGAAGTGAGAGTTAGAGACTGAGAGACTCGTTCAGTATGAATTTCACGCGAGTCCGGGGCAGGTCTTCACACGAGCAATCTCTCTTTGATATCGACATCATATCTTTCTATTCTATCTCTCTGTGACATGCCTCTCTCATCTGGGACGTGTCTGTGTTCAATCTCGGTGGCCCTTCGCAAAACGCCTTCCACCTTTTCGCCATTCTCCTTCGGGTTTCTCCGTTGCATCGCCTTTTCCCTGTTCCATCTAACCCATCTCTAGTTTTGTCATTCCATTTTTCTTTGATTTTGTCACTCCATTCTTGTTGGTCTCATTTTGTACATCTTCGGGTTTTCTTGGAACTCGGATGACGGAAAGCGCTTCTTGAAGCGCTGGGAGTTAGTGTACGAAGTTGTGGGGGGGGGGGGGTGGGGTGGGGGAAAAAATAGTAAAAGGGGATTTGAAGGAACTGAAAATCCTTTTACTATTTTTTCTATCAACCAATGAAAAACACATTGAAAAACCAAGTATCAAATAATAGATAAGGTTAATAAATCACAACCTTATTCATTCTAAGTAATTCCTAGAAAAGATACACACCTTATCCATTATTTTTTCACTACTTAACCTATTTCATTTTACTATTTGTTTATCCTTATTCATTTTATATTTTAAGTCTTTTTCCAATTCTCAGAAACTCCAGTTGTTCTTCATTGTTTCTTTTTACCTTATTCATTGTTCACGAATTTTTCACTCAGACTTAAAAATATGACTAAAACACATTTCACCTAATAGCTCCACAAAACCAAACAGTCAAAGCACACAAGAAAACTAAGAAAATATAATAATTCAATCTTTACAAACGATAAGTATAATATAATTATACCATATAATATTTTACATGTTATAATTATATTTCAATTAAGAATTAATGATTTAAGATAACAGTCAGGCAATATGTCTTCAAATATGTAATCTACATATTTATCAATATCATTAATGTCTATATATTTGATATTGTCTTTTCCTATTATCGAATAAATATATTCCCAAAAGAATAAATACAGCAATAGACATACTTTATATTTAGTGTTGTAGTAATACCATACATGATATTTAGTTATTCTAAATTCATTCAAGACCTTGTTTATTTTATCTTTGCTTAATAAATGCCAATCAATCTCTTCAAACAAATCACGAAATTCTTTAGCAAATGATTTATATGGTTTAATGCTTAGTTCTCCTCCAAACCTTTTAATCAAATCTTTATTATTAAAAAACTCATCAATTTCTTTTTCAAATGACTCTCTATCAATTTTATGACAAAAATATACAGGAAATCGTTTTTGATATTTCATAAAGAATTTCAATTTTAATTGAAACTTTGTATATCCCTTATCCTTATATTCTTCAACAAACAACTTTTCAAGGTCTCTTGTTATACAGCATTGATTACAATATACATCATATTCACTTATTTTATTACACAGATTAGCAGGTAATAAGTTATACAATGTAAAATTAATATCATTCTTTTTATTATTACAACATTCACACTTACTATAATTAAACAGTGTCATTTTTCCTCTTAATATATTAAGTCAATATTTCTTTAAGTCGTTTTCAAAGAATTTATTTTATAATGGCCGTAAGCAAGTGAGTTTACACTATCTATCCAATATTTTTTGTTTTCATAACTACTAAGAGCAATTTTTTTAGTTGTTATACTAAAAATTCTGTGGTTTTTACTTCTAATACTATTAAATGACTTATGTATAACCTCATTAGTTTTTAAAACCGTCTCAAACTCTTCATATTTCATTTGACGTCTTACTGTGCCTTTTGCTATGCCCTTACATTTCTTATATTTTTTATCATCACCATAAACTGAGTAAGCATAGCATTTAGGACGAAGAGCTATAAACCCTGTTATTATTTTACTTTTTAATTCATCCTTAAATTTCCCTAATACTTTCTTGTTATTATCATAATAACATTTATGTTCCTTAGGATAATCTGAAAAATCTAATTCTTTTTTAATTGTATTCAGGTCTTCATAAATGTCATTGGTTTTAGTATGAAATACAAAACTATCAGTATCAGTATATACCATTTTAATATTATCTCCATATTTAGGCTTCATAACGTCATAATAAAATTTATACATGTGTTGCTTACTCAAATCTAAAATACTCATCCCAATAAATATAGGTTTGTCTAGTTTCAACTTTGTTTTTTGCTTTTCAACTCCAACCAAATTTTCATTAATGATATGACTATGTTTGAAGTTAGGATTACTTACACACTTCATATATCTAGTTTCATCACTCACAACTTCAAAGTCTAAATGTTTTCGCTTATCCTCCATTGTTTTTCCAAATATGGCATTGTTCATCAATTTGTAAACATCTTTCTCAAAATCATTTCTAGCATTCTTCCTCTTCTCAGTGTTAAACTCAATGTAAGGTTTTAAAACTTCTTTTTGTTCAAATTTAATTGCTCTATGAATTTTCTTAAGTTTTAACCCTTGCTTCAAATAAAATTGTAAGGTTCTTATATGGATTACATATTTTTCTTTATCATTTAAATTCAATACTAATTTATTTGTTTTCTCATCCGTAGGTTTTTTATGATTTAAAAATTCATAAATTTCAATTTGTTTATCTGACAGCATGTTGGCTTTAACATTCATAACCTCAGGTGCCATTGGATAGTCATTGTGTAAATCGTGTAATTCTTTAGGATATTCTAAATCCACTTCTAGAATATATCCAATATTATTATTTTTGTAATTAATAATGTCTTCTTCTTTTAATGTATCATCCCATTTTAGATTTTTATATGGCAGTTTTTGTATCATGCTTAACCCATACAAATTATTAGCATCAAAATAGTTAATATAACTACTTTCTTTATTTTTATCATATTCTTCTCCCATGTATTTATTATTTGCTTCAACTTTTTTAGTAGAAACCATACACATCCCTCCTCTAAGTCCCGCTTCTATCATTTCATACATTTCTTGGTCATATATTAAATCAATCTCTACACCAGTCATTTTAAGCATAGCATCAAAAGCAAAGTTAGGCAATGTATAATAATAAGCAGGGTCCAATCCATAATATTTCATACATACATCTCTAAAATTTTCGAAAATGTCAGTCAATAATAATACATCAGTTTTCAAATATAAATCATGGTATTCACCCATATTCTTAATGTCGAAATGCTTCCATATAATTTTTGCCCTTTCATAGTCGTTAACACTTATACCTTCTTCACTCAACTGACTATAAAAATCATCCTTACTCGGTAATTGCTCATCATCAAATTTATCAAATGAATTCATGTAGTCATAAGGATAAACGCCTTTATCAGTTAATAAATCTAGACATTTCTCACTCTTAATCACATCATTTTTACTACTGAACCTAAAATTATCTTTCCAGTTTTCACGCAATAACCATTTACTTTTATCTTCTTCATCTGTATTATCATACTTACTCATTGAAACTAACTTATCTAATGAAGCAGTTAAAAACCCAAAAGTGTCTTTAACACTCAAACTTTCAAAACTGATATTAATAAATTTTTCACTGTTCTGAGCGATGACACCTATTTTATTGTTGTTACTTAATTTATCCGCATTTTGAATAATTAAATGACCGTCATAATTTTTCATGTTATGAAAGAATACTGGAATTTTAAAATATCTATTACAAAAATTAAGATTGCAAACATTATGAGCACAACCTCTATACTTACCTGTAAAATGACAATGGTCTCTAACTTTTCTATATTTCTCTGCTTCCTTGGCATTCTTATAGTTCATTCTAAACTTATCCCCACAAATAAAGCAGTTTTTAGCATTTTTAAAATCTTCTTTGTCTTCATCAGTCATGTCTATTTTTTCGTTTTCTCCCATCTTCTCCTTTACTTCTGCCCTAATCTCATTAAGTTTTTGACAAAACACATCAACAGCATCTTTACCACGATACATAAATTCATAATTTGTATTATCAACAGCATTAACCATATTAAGCATAAAACCACATGGTTTATGCTCTTGATAAGAAAAAGTGTTTTTATCTTCATCTTCATCAGGTTTTTTCAGTTCCTCTGTCAAACATTCAAAATCAGCATATACAACAAAAGGACATCTTAACTTTTTGAAGTGATGCTTAAAACTAACTTTCTCATAAGGCTTAGGCATTACTATTTGTTGACCATCAACTTCCATGCATCCACTATCATAATGTTTATTTAATAATTCTTCATTTCTAAATCCATGATTACAATATTTACAAAAATAGGACTTACCATTATGATTACTTTTTTGATTATTAATAAGTCTGCTCAAACTTTTTATATACACATAATGACTGCAATCCTCCTCATCAACTCTCAACAAATCAAGATGACAAGAAGCATCTTTATTTTTCAATTTTCTACTAATAACAATTTGTTCATTATCATCAATTTCATAAACATTAATGGATATTGATTTATTATTTTCTTCAAATATATCTATATCATTATTATTAGCAGGAAAACTCACACCATCAAAAATCAAATCACTTGCTATCTTCTTGTAATGAAACATCTTTTCAGGGTGTGCTTTATCACAAATTTTACAATATCCACACTCAATAGAATATTTAAAACACTTGTCATCTTGATTTTTAATATTGATACATGCCTTTTTCTTTTTAATCCATTCTGGAAGTTCAATATATTTGCCAGCTCTAGTCGGATTATATTTATTATACATGATATGAATATTATTAATATTGCTAATTATTAATCCTGACTGATACAAAGCCATATCTAAAATTCTTGTTTCAACATCAGGTCTCATTCTTTTCAAAGCATTCCTTAAATCCTCTTCATTTACAATAGTGTACGACCTTGTCCTAACTGTTACGTTTCTCTCCTCATCAAATAAGTTCATAACTTTCATATTTATTGTAGCATTAAGTTTCATTCCTCTATTCTCTTTCAAGTATTCATTAAGTTTGTCAAATTGATAATTAAAATAAGTCAATCCGTTCAACTCTTTTAAATGAATGTTTGAAATTGTGTAGGCGTTAGCATATGCTCTAAAGGCGCTTCTTTCTTCTGTTATTACTGCTTTTTTCTTAATAGCATGTTTTAAAACCGTTCTTGCTCCTACTCTTTCTCTGATTTGATTTGCTTTGTAGTCATTAGTTTTCTTTACTGCTTCAAGTCTCTTACTCAATCTATTGCTTATTGGTTTTTCTGGATTATATCTATACTGGTTGTTTCCTATAATTATGGTTTTAAGTTTTTTACCTTTATTATTTAATTTGTATTCTCCTAAATTTTCTTTAAGAAGATACTTAACTATTTTAGTGTTTTCATCTGGCGGTAAATCTCTATTCATATTATTATCTATATAATTTAATTAGGGTTTTTTCTCTTTAAGTCTTT
This sequence comes from Effrenium voratum, assembly GCA_963377175.1. Taxonomy (NCBI): domain Eukaryota; class Dinophyceae; order Suessiales; family Symbiodiniaceae; genus Effrenium; species Effrenium voratum. The sequence continues at coordinate 30,632 of CAUJNA010003362.1, forward strand.
TTAAAGTCATAAAATTCTAAGAACTAAATAACTAATTATTAGTCTAAATTATTTTTTATTTTTAATTTTCAATTAGTAATAATTCATGGCGCAAATAATGCTTTTTCAATCCTTCCAAGACATAGTATGTTTGTAATGTTATATCTTTTTCTATCTTTTCTATTTTGTATTTCCTTTCTGTCCACTTTGAGTTGGTTTCTTTCCTCGATGTATAATTACCTTTTCCTTTTTGGTATATTTTCACTGTGTCTGAAACAGATAATTTAGGATATTTCCTCATATGCTTTTGCTTCAGTGTAAGGTTTGCTTTTACATTTGCTCTGTTGTCATCATCATGCGCTTCATTTGGTTTCATTCCAGTTGATGAGTGAATAGCGCTATTATATTTCTTTAATGTAGGTTTCAACATATCAGTCCATCTACCTTTAGTAAAGTGTATTCTGTCTCCTATTCCTTTTTTCATCGTTCTAATCAATCTCTCCACAATATTGGCATGTGTTAGCGTTGTTTTATGTATTATACCTAAATCATCTAAATATTTCTTTACTTCTGCTTTAAATGCTCCATCATCATCAGAAAAGATTTCCACAGGCTCACCCATAACTTTAAATGCTTCTTTCAAACCTTTCAAAACATTTGGACTGTCTCTTTGAAACATTGGATACACAAAACCTAATTTACTGAAAGCATCTATTACAATCAATGCATAGCGTTCTTCATCTTCTTTCTTAAATATTTTCATATCCATAATATCTATTTGAAATTCTGCTCTGGCATATGGCACTAAGAAACTGTTATAATTCTGATACGGTTTTATTTGCTTGTTAGGTTGCTTCTTCAACCACTTTGCCACTTCTTCTAATGTTACACTTGCTCCTTTCTCTTTTGCTTGATTGTATAAGCTTTGTTTAGAACCATAACCTGTTTCTAAATCATAGTAGATATTGCTCATTATCTCCTCATTACTTAGTTTACTCATATATTGAAATTGGATTATATTAATTAAATTAAAATTAAATTAATATTATCCAATTAGACTTTATTTTTAGTACTCTGGCACTTTCTACTTTTTTCATGTCTTGATTTGTTAGAACTGTTGGCCATTGATTTTCCACAAATATTACATGTATAAGGTTTATTAAGTTTTTCTTGAAAGTATTTTTTATGATAATCCTTTTGATATTGTTTCTCTTTATTTTCTTTTGTTTCTTCGCTATCAGTAGGACTTGGCAACACATCAGCATCTGAACTTTTATAATGTCTTTCAATGTCATCAGCAAAACTACTATTCATAAATAACATATTCATAAAGTCATTATAATCATCTTCATCATGTATTCCTCCTAACAATCTATCGCTTCCATCATCTGAGTGTCTGCTATAGAATGGCATTTATCTTATATAATAAAGTCGCTATTTCTTTAAGGCATTTTTACAAATTCTGGTATTTTAATTTTTATATTTTATTATTATTATTATTTTATTGTTTTTCTTTATTCTTATCTTTATCCTTATCTTCATCTTCACTTTCAGCATCAGTAGGGACAGGAATGTCAGTCAACGGTGCTATTTCATAATTAGAATTTTCTTCTGATGATGATGATGAATTAACAGTATGCGTTGAAGAACTATTAACAGTGATAGGCGGAGAACTATTAACGCTAACAGGCGGGAAGTGTTTAACTCAACTTCCTCACTAACATTTGTATTCAACCAATTCATTATAGCAGTTGCTATATCGTATGATGTTACTAATGAATTCATTGTCAGATTAACTAATAACTCTGAACCTTGAATTGTAGTTAATGTAGTGTGATATGTTAAATGTGCTACTATTTGTCCTATACTAAAACCCGTCCTCAACATAAATTCTATAATCCTCATCAAAATAAATAATTTCTTTCTATATTTATCAATATCATCATCATTTTTATCATCATCATCGTCGTCATCATATAAATCAGGGTCATATGTAAATGCTAATGCTTCTGCTTCAGCCTTGGTTATCAGTTTGCTTTTGAAACTCTTTGAAGAACCGCCTAATATTTTTGTCTCATCATCAAAATTATAAGTTTGTGTCGCTTTATCATTTGGTAGGTCTGTTTGTGTTGCCTTGTTTTCTTTGTTAAGCGTTTGTGTTGCCTTGTCCATCATCATAACTTGAGCGTTCATATATCTTTCTTTATTTTTATAATTCATTAAATCCATTTTATCAAAATCAAAATTATTCAATAACATATATTTTTTGTATTTCTTCAATATAACTGTTGTTTTCATTTTGCTTGTGATTGCTTGTTTAAGCATTTCATCATAAGTAGGGCGTTTCCTTAACTCTTGCTTGTGGTTGTTAATCATTTTATATAATTATTGATAAATTATGTAAAATTATCTATTTGTTCTTTGTTGCCTTGCCTTTTCCTTTCATATCTTTCCAATCGTTCATTCTTTTTCTTAACAATTCATCATTTACTTCTGTTGTCCATTTTCCGCTGTTTATAAGCTTCTCCACCAGTCCAACTAAATAAGTTCTACCGTTTCTTTTTACCTTTCCCCTTTTTCTTTGTGTTTGAATATTGTTGTTCCTGTTCTTCAGTAAGTCCTGCTCCTCTTAAATATAATTGAAATAATATGTCTTCTTCTTTTACTGTGCTTCCCTTCCAATGGTTTATATCAGTTGAATAGTCAATAGTTTCCTTATGTGTTCTTGTTTGTCTTGCTGGTAATGTGGATGAACTGCCAGCGGTGTCCATTTTTTGCTCTATTCTTTTTTCTGCTTCTTTTATTTCTATTAGTTCAGGACTGTTTTTATCTTCGTCATCTAATCGTTTCAATTCCAATCTTGCTCTTGCTATTTGTAAATTTGAAACTCTTTTTGGTTCAGGACTGTCTTTATCTTCATCAATAAATCGTTTCAATTGCAATCTTGCTCTTGCTTTTTGTAAATTTGAAACTCTTTTTGGTTGTAAATCTTCCAATGGCGGTAAATCATCACTTGACTTTGCGGTTGCTACTGACTGCCAGTCATCTTCATCTAATTGTTTTGCTCGTTGTGCTCGTTGGTGTAGGTCTGCTATTTGTTCACTACTAAGTCTTTTTGAAATTTGACTGATTTGTCGTTCGTGTTGTTCCTCTGCATCATCCATTGTGGCACTTAGTGTTTGTATTGAACCGTCCCTTAAATCATCCATTTCATCATACTTCGATATATCAAAATATTTTGTTTGATTTTCTCCATCTATCATTTTTTTAAAGTGTTGTTGTCTCAAATCTACTGTATTATTATCATAAACTGTTCCTAATGGACTATCACGAAAATAATAAGCGTTTCTGTCTATTACATCTCTTATACTCTTATTTTTAAATTCTTCCTTTGTAATTTCCTTTATCAGTTCATTATAAGACGGTCTTAATCTCAATTGTGATTTTAATGTTTTCATCTGTGAATTGTCTAATCTCATTAGTATATTAAATTAATTAGATTATATTTACTAATCTAATTAATTAATTTAATTATTTTTTCAAAAATCAAAATCCTTTCTTAATTGATTGATTATTCCTTTCTTCTTCTTAATCATTTCTGAATAGGATTTACCTGTTTCACTTGATGGGTGATGTCTCAATTTTTCACTTTCCAACCTTTGGATTTCATTAAAATAAGCCTGTGCTTCTTCTTGATATCTTCTTTTATTTTGAAATACAGCATAATCTTTTTTAGCGCTATGACGTTCTAATTGTTCTTGTAATTCTTTCAAATATGTGTAATTAGGTTGGTGTGCCTTGTTGTCTCCTTCATAATAGTAATGTTGAGTTGATTTATATTTATTCTTCTTTTTTGGTTTGTTTGTTTCAAAAACTGCTTTTCTATCAATAACATCACTGATATTCGGTTTGTCTTTATTTTGTGGTTCTGTTATTCTATTTACAACGTTGTCATAAATTTCTCTACGGTGCATAAGCAATTGTTTTTTATCAATAATCATTATATAATAATAATTAGATTAAATAATTTTATTTGCTAAATTATTAATTTTCTGTTTATTTTTATTATCTCGCTCTACCTTCATATTAATATATCTATCTTTTGCAGTTTCAAACACTTTGTTAGCTGTTGTTTCTAAATGTTTTTTCAATCTTTCTTCTACTCTTCTTTCTATTTCTTGTTCATCCACTTTTGGAATATTATCTTTAACTTTTTCATATACATTATTCTCAAATTCTTTTGCTTGTGCAGGATGCATAATTTTTCTTCGAACAACTTTGTTAGGGTCTGGTTCTTTTTTAACTGGTATTCCATTACAGTTATGACGATATCTGAAAGTGTATTTTGTTAAATATTTTTTGCATTTTGGACATTCCACTTTTTCAGTTGAGTATGTTTTAGATTTTAATTCTTGTTTTGGTGGTTCGTCTATATTATTATCTGGTGTATTGTCTTTATTATTTTCTTCATTTATAATATTATTAGTTTCTACTTCTTGACTTTCTTCATTAATAATAGGTTCTTCTTTAATTTCTTCTACTTCCTTAGGTGCTTCATTATTTTCAATGCCTACATCTACTATTTCAATATTTTTAACCATATAATTAGTATATAATAAATATTTATATTAAAATATTTAAATATAATTTGTATATAATAAATAATTATATTAAAATATCTATTATATGCTTTTCTAACCTTCAAAAAATGTTAAACTAAAACTACTTGTTGTTCCATTCATATTTAAAACTCTACCCGATGCATCAGTAAATCTAAAATGAAGTCTATTCAATGAACGCATACTAACATCATTAGCATCATTTAAAATTAGTTCATTATCATATATGAGGTTGCCGAATGATGTTAAAACTGGTACTTTCTTTATTATTGATGAAGTACCAAAACTACATAACTGGTTTCCGTTACTTAATTCATTACAATGAATATAAATATTTTTAACAGGTAAAAATGATATAAATCCACTAACAAACGGGTCTGCTGTACTATTTACTTTTTCAGTAGTATTTCCTAAAATGTCATTAATACTATTAGGATAATCTCTATCATAATCAACACCAAAACTATAATTAGTTTGTAATTCTTTATCTGTATGGATTATAAAAAAGTAAGAAATATAATTACAACTTATAGTTATATTATTTGTTTTTAATGAATAACTACAAGTAAAAAAATTACTGTTTCCATCAGTTCCATTAGTAGCAGTATTCAATTTATTTTGTAATTCGGTTGCTAATTCACTACCTACATAACTACCTTTATCAGGTGCTACAATAAAATAATATACTGGTGCTCCTATTAATATCCCTCCTAATGTTAAATATAATCTGTTATTTAAATTATCTTCAATTGGATAAAATGAATTAGCGATAGATACTTCGTGACAAATCATTTTAGTATTTGGTCCGCATTCTTGTTGCTCTCTTAAATTAATAACAAAATCTGATGTAGATTGACTGTCATTTAAATCACGATAAGCACTGTTGATATATATTTTACGAAATCTCATTATATTAATTAATTAGAAATTTTATAATTTAATTATATATGAAAAATAAATATAAATATTATTTAAAAGAAGGAAATTAAAATCATACAATCCTCTTCATCAAGGTCATAGTGAAATGTATAGAAAAATAATTAATGAAATTCAACAAGAAAAATCATTATTCAAACCTAAATATAATAATAATTTATCTGACACAGAAGGATTAAACAAAGCATATACAAATGGTAAAGGTTATTATTTAGATAATAATAAACTATATGTTGCTGGAACATTTGGTAAGTCTAATATTATATCAAATATTAATGATATTTTAAGTGATATTACAATTCCATTTGGTTTAAGTTCATTCAGTGAAAGGTATAGAGATATTAGCGATATACTTGATGAAAACCATAATATTAGTGAAGTTATTTCACATTCATTGGGTAGTAGTGCGAGTGCTAAATATTTAAAAATAACCCTGATAGAAATATTAGATTAACTACTTACGGTGCTCCTTTTATTTCAATGTCAAACAAAAACAATGACAACTACACAAGCCTAAGAAATTTTGGTGATATAGTCAGTATTTTAGATAGAGGCAGTATAACATCAAATAGAGGAGGTTTTAACCCATTAACAAATCATCAACACTCATTATATGGTGATACTGGTAAGGACGTATCAAGAAGCATTGAACCTGTAAAGGAAATTTTGTAGTCTTATATATAATGCCTAATAATGATATAAAAAATACTATAAATCCTAAAAAGAAAGTCAGTTATGAAGACATTAAGAAAATAGTAGAGGATGAACGCGAAGCCTTCGCGTTGCTACGCGAACCTAATTATAAGGTTGAACATAATAATATTAAAAATAAATCTAAAAAACTATTAAATAAAAAATCTAAAAAAGAAGTTATAGATTATTCACACTTTAAAATAAAATAATTTAATAATAGAATAATTAATATTTTTCTATTATTAAATATATAAGTTATGGAAACATTAGATATTGAAGATGTCCTTGTTGAAAAGAATTTAAGATTTAAATTAAAAGATGGCGGTTCTTATGTCCGTTCAAAAGAAAGTAAAAACTTTTATCCTTCATCGGTTTCTACTTATACCGCTGATACAAATTCAGTAATTAGATTTAACATTACTGGACCACCTAATCAATGGATTTCACTTCCTACCATATTATTAGGATTTACACTAGAAAATACTGAGCCAACCAATGCTGAAGCTGAACTACGTCCCATATCCGCTGGTGCATTCTTTTCAAGAGTGAGAGTGATGATGGGAGATGTAATAGTGTGTGATTTGAATTCTACATCTCGTGCTGATGCTATGAAAGATTTACTTAAAACATCAGAAGCAAAAAGAGCAGATGAAGTTTTAGGTTTTGGAAATTCATTTAATAATAACGATGTTAGATTTTTAACATATTCGCAAGTAACCGGAACTAACACAACAACAAGCGTTGCAAGGAGTGTAACGAATTCTAACAAACGAGGAATTGTCAAAGGTAAAAGTGCTAATGTATTTTATGATATGAATTTGAAATGCTTTAAATCTTGTGAAAACTGGATTCCTTTATCTTATTGTCCTATAACCATAGAATTGTATTTAGTGAATGATGCTAAACTACCAATTATTGCGCAAGGTGCAACTACTCTTTTCACTGCTACAAATACTTCTAACAGCTGGGCAATAAAAAAACCAGTCATTAAAGCGACGGGAGTTTATTCGCTTGACGATTCTCTATATGCCGAATATTCAAAATTTTTAGAAACTGGTTCGCTTCCAATTACTTTTGAAACTGAAACAATGCAAGAACAAACAACATCTAAATCTAGTGAAATATTCACAACTATTGTAAGGAATGTATCTAAATTAAATAAAATATTTATTTCATTTTCTAATACATCAGACAAAGGTTATGTGGGTTCATTTGGACCAATTCTTAAAGAATACAACTCGCTATATCATCCATTGTCACAGCAGGGCGATAAGGTTGATTCTGGATATTATAATTCAGAATATGATTTAACCGCTTCATTGGTTATTGGTAATCAAGTCATTCCAAGTCAAGAAATTCAAGGTGTTCGTGAAGCATATGTTCACTTAATGCATTGTGCCGACAATCCATTGTTGGTTAGAAGCGAGGATTATAAAACACAAGCATTTATGTTTGGATTTAATCTACAAAAATTAGAATCAGCAGCGTGTACTGGTATGAATCTTAAAAATAATTCAAATATGGTAGTAAAAATTCGACCTCTTGATGGAGCATTTTTATATGGAACTGGAAATGAATTTCATCCAGAAGGTATTATGCCAGAACGGATGTATATTCATATGGTTCATGAATGTATACTTGAAATCCGTTCAAATTCTGTAACATTTTATGATTAAAATAAAAAATATGATATTATTAATTTTCTAATTAATAATATAATATTATGAGCAAAAACTTAATGAATATCTTTGATATTACAGCAAATAGAATTAGGCAAGTAAAAGATGGAGCAGTCAATGATATAGAAGACCTTTACGCGAGTAAATCTGACATTCAAACAGTATTAGATAGTAAAGCAGACCAAGCAGATACTTACACAAAGGAACAGATAAACGCTAATTTTTATGATATAACTGAAACATATGACAAAACAGAAATTAATGTATTATCAAATAATATTAGTTCAAATTCATTTTTAATAGGTAATCTGACAATAACTTCAAATACAAATTTTAATAATATTTCATTAAATACAAGTTTAATAAATAATTTAAATTCTACTATGACAACTAATTTTAATAATATTTCTTCAAATACTAATTTAATTAATACAAATTTTAATAATATTTCATTAAATACAAGTTTAATAAATAATTTGAATTCTACTATGACAACTAATTTTAATAATATTAGTTCTAATACTAATTTAATTAATACAAATTTTAATAATATTTCTTCAAATACAAATTTAATAAATAATTTAAATTCTACTGTATCAACTAATTTTAATAATATTTCATCAAATTCTCATTTAATATCTCAATTACAAACAGGTTCATTTGATAGTAATTTATATTACAATAAAATAACAACTAATAATTTATTAACAGATAAATTAAATACATCAGTATTAAATAATACATTAATTCATAATATAACAACTACTTCAATTTTCAAAATAGCAAATTTTGGAAATTATAATAATTTCTTTGAAATGTATAATAATTATTTTGATAGTTATGTTTATGGAAATTTAAGTGGAGCAACTATGTTTTTAAATCAAAGAGGTTTTGGAGATGTAGAAATTAATAATTCTTCAATTTTTCAAAATGATAAAATATTATTAAATCATAATACTACAATATTATCTAATTTACAAGTATCAGGTTTATTTTCTTGTTCATCTATTTTAGACATAGCGGGTTCAGATGCTAGGTATGTTTTACAGTCAGATAATTTAGCTGGATTGATAACTGGAAATACAAATACAATTAATTCAATAATTACAAATGATAGCGCACAAGATACAGTAATAAGTCAAAAATTAGACAAAGTTAATACAACATTACAGACAGTAAACTCTCCATTAATACTTAGTTTAACAGATAATACTAATCCAATATTTAGAATCCAGGACGCAGTTAGTAACCAAAGACTCGAGTTTAAACGAGGATGTCAGTTAGACTCTTATCAGGGATTAACAGGTGCAACGCCTTATAGACTCTGGCTCGGATGGAATACAGGAGATGTTATTATTGGAAGACCTAATAATGCTTCAAGAATTACAATTAATGGGAATGTTCATACTCCATATAATTTTGCGCAGATGCACGGAACATCATATTTCGAAGGAGGTGTTTTTATGAAAGGAAATTTATTTACAAATAATGATTTTTCAACAGATATTAAAACAAAAATAGATAATATCAATACTTCAATAAATGGATTAGAACCATACTTAGAAACATATACACCAGATGCAATAGAAGGTTTTTATATGCATCATCCTAATTTTGTTTCTCTTTCTATTGGTGATATTGCTAGTGCCAGTAACCAATATATGATGTGTGATGGATTAGTGAATAAAACTATTTTTAGTAAACCTATAGATGTGTTAGGAAATATTTATACAAATGCTAATGTTAATTGTGATAATGTTAATATTGCTACTGATGGTAAATTAACAATTGACACAAATTGTGAATTATATAGATATGTTAGTGCTTTTTCATCTTTTGATATGAGGAATAGTGATGCTAATTCTTCAATCAGATTTATTTGTGGAGACCCGGCTGTTCAATCTAACATAGTTGGAGCTGTTAATATTTCTACTGGATGGACTTTTAATACAAGCACTGTTGATGTTATGGGCAATTTATTTGCTGATGATGTTTATGTTAAAACTAATGGAGCATTAAGAAGCAATCATATAGCACCTAATGGAGGAACATTAGTGACCGTTGATACTAACTTAGCAGTTCAAAATGCCTATTTGGCTACTAATACCATTCAATCATTTGATTTAACAACGGTTTCATTTTTGAATAATATTTCAATGACTACTGGAACTGATATTAAAATGGGAACAAGTGAAATATCAACTTATTACGATGGAACTAGTTTATCTACAATTGATGTAATATTCAGAACATCAAACACTGCGTTTAGAGTTTCAGATGCTTCAAGTACACCTTCAGTTTTATTATCTATTGATAAGACATTTGGAACTACAGTAAATACAGAAAGTTTTACCAATAATGCTCCATCGACTTTTAATGAAAATGTGACAGTTGTTAATACAAAAACATTATTTGTTAATGATATTCAAGATGCTTCAGGTGATGCTATTGATATTACTGCTGGAACTGTAACTATAAATGGAAGTCTAATAGATAATTCTGATGCAAGATTAAAATATGATGTAGATTTACTTAAAAGTAATTGTATTAGTATGATTAAGAAATTCAAACCTAAAAAATTCAAAAGAAAAGATAGAGACGATAAGGATGCAATCCACATCGGTTACATTGCTGATGATTTATTAAAAGCAGTTCCAAAAGAAATTAGTAATGTAGTTCATAGCAGTCGCGAATATTTAGGTATTGAATATACAAAAGTACCAATATTATTACATAAAGCTTTACTTGAAGTAATAGATAAAGTTGAAAAATTAGAAAAAGAAATTAAGGAATTTAAAAAAGAAAAAAATAAATAATTTAAATATATAAATATATAAATATATAAATAAATAAATAAATAAATAATTAATATATCTAGATATATATATGGACATTGACAGAAAAGTTAAAATAGAAGTATTATTTAAGAATGATAGTATGAGAGAAAAAACTTGTTATTGTGGTTGTAAAATTACTAAGTTAAATAAAGATGAATTTACATTAGATAAATGTAGTAATAAAGAATGTAATTTTAGTCATTCTAAATTTGATGAAAAAATTAAAGAATTAAAAAGACAAAGAAGAGAAGAGGAATTCCACAGACGATCAGAGAAGTGTGATAGGATATGTGCTCCTTTTATACAGTTGTTTTGTTGGCCTATTCTAATTCCTTTGAATATTTATTATTGTATTGTATACCTTTGAATATTTATTATTGTAGTATATTATAATCTAAATAATAATATATAATGGGTAATTCAAATAGTAATGTTGAAACTTCATCTATTGATAAAATTAATGATATTGATGAAGAACAATTAGATTTAAGTAATATTGATAAATTACAGTTAAAAGCAATTAAGCAAATGAGTGAAAGATTAGAAAAACTGGAGAAAGTAAAATCTGATAAATTAATATATAGATTACCGGTTCAAATTTGTAGTTATTCATTATTTTGAATTAATAACATTAAGATTATGACTTAATGTTATTAATTTTAAAGATAAAAATAAAAGTCATCAATAATAATTTGGTCATCTTCATTGATGACTTTAATAGTTATTTTTTTCACTTGTAATGAAATAAAATTAGCCATATCACTAGTATACACTAATTTAACTTTATGAAGGTCTTTATTAAGAAAATAATAAATATCAAATAAATTAATTGATATTAAAGTTCGATTACACACATGAAACCAACGAGTAAATGAGCTAAATGTAACAAATATATCATATCCAATAAATAATTTTAATGGTTTATTTTTTTGATGTAATTTATCTAACTCACTTAAATTAAAAATATATGATATTTCATTATTACTATTAATATTATCAATTTCAAAATAATGTATGTTATTTAATATGTAAGATTTATATACTGGTTTATATTTATTAATATATGTTTTAACAATATTACTATTTTTTATTTTTAATAATCTAACATCACCTAAATTATAAGATAATACTATGTCTTTAATTTCTATTGGTAAATCATAAAATATCATATAATATTAATATATATTTAATTATTTAATTATTTAATTATTTAATTAGTAATTTTCAAATATTGAGAAAACTTTTTCATAAACATTTTATCTGGGTTCTTTTCTAAAAGGTTAATATATAAAAAACTATGCGGTTCATCAGTGGCAGTCTCATATATTTTATAAATTAGTTTCTTGCTTTCATGTAAATTATCGCTTCTAACAATTGCTGATAATTCATCTTGCAATATTTCTATCTCTTTAAAATTTCTAACTTTATAATAAAACAAATGACTTATATTTACCCTAATAATTGGTGGTACGGTTGATGATTTTTGAAGACTTACAAGTGTTGATATTCCACTATGACGACCTCTACAAAATAAAGAATTTAACAATTTGTTATTTCTTGTTATTGCTGGATTATCAGATACATCATCCAAAATTACCAAAATATTAAATAATTTCTTCGTTCCTTGTTTTTTCTGGTATTCAATTATTTTATTTTGAGTTTCTATAACTCTTTCTAAATCTTCAACATTGAACTCATCCCACCAACACGGTTCTTTATCATTATCTACTTTCAAACCTTCTTTAATGTATTTCTTCACTGGCAACCAAATACTATCTAAATTTACAGATGGAGACCAGATAAAAATTCTTTCAAATGCTCCTCTATAAATATCAAGTATCATTGATACAAGTAAAGTTGATTTTCCACTTCCAGATGGACCGACAATCATAGCTCTCATCGGCAATTTAGGGACGACCTCATGCTTACTTTGCTTAAAGTCATATTTGATTTCATCAATTGGTTTTACATCAGGCATAATAAAAATAATATTATAAATACATATAAAATAAAAAAATATAATATAATTATATCATAATGGCTATAGAATCTATTAATTTAAGTGAAGTGGCTAGTATTCGGAGGATATATAAATTTGGTGATATCTTAGTTCCAGATACTGAACAAATATATTATGATACAATGTTATACTTTTTATCTGCAATTAAAAATCATAATATCGTAGTATCCAAGTCCGCAATTGAAAATGACAATAACCTAGATTTTAATTTTAGAAAGTTAGTAAATTTTATGAAAGATTATTCTAATACATATACAAATGAAATGATAAATGGTGTGCAAAAAATTATTAATAATAATATTCTAGATGTTGATATAGCAACTGCAGTAAAACTTACTAAAGAAAATAGTTTAAATAAATATTCTATTTAATATTAATGGACGCGAGGAACGAGCCTCGCGTGCTAACGCGACCATCGTTATGTTATGAGTGGCGGTGAATAACATAATGGAACAGGTTTCCATTGCTACAATCAATAAGCATTGAAGCTAATTAGTTTGTATCTCTCTCGCGTGCAATGAAAACCCCAAGTGCTGAGCCCTCGAATATTCTATCATGCATGAAAATAATAAGATTAAAGAATCTAAATAATTATTTTATCTTATTATTATATGACTGTTATCCATTGTAATTGTTGTAAAACTTATGATAGCAAATATTTATTTAAACATCTAAATTCAAAACATCATCAGAAATTTGTAGAATATAGATGGAATAAAGACGATACAATGAAAAAACTGTACAACTCTAGGAAAAAGAACCATTTTTCCTAGAGTTCTAGTACAAGGAAAGAAAGACAGAAATGAAAAATAATTTATCTTATTATTTATATGAATAGGAATTATTCAAATTATATTAATATAATAGATGAAGTAGAAAATATAGAACAAGTAATAATTACTGACAATAAAATAAAAAATGTTGTTATTATTCATTAGAAATAATTAAGTTAGGAATTCAATATCTCAAAAATAAAAATGTAAATATTAATATAAATGGAAAAAAGAAAAAGAGTAAAGACAAAGAAAGACCAATGCCAGATATTGAAGCACGGAAAGAAACAGCAGAAAGTGTTAAATCACTAGGCGAAAGTAAGGCTATAAAATGTGATAAATGTAACCATGTTATGAATTTTAAGAATGAATTGACAGTAGATAGAAAAGGTAAACTCAAAGTCAGTTGTGTCCCATGTATGTTTTCTTATAAAAGCTCAGATAAAGATTTTAATATTCAGAAAAGAACAGATGGTGATATGGTTATTGAAACTAACGAACATTTGATTAATGTTAGTTTTAACAGGGACATAAGTTAGTATTTAAAGAGTAGATTTAACATAATTGCACTTTATAAATATAAATAAATAATTATCTAAATAAATATATAGTAATGTCTGAAAATGAGAATTATACTATTAATGATTTAATGAAGAAGATAACATTAATTGGTAAAAATATCAAAACCTTAAATGATATGATTAAATCCATTGATGACAAAATGAAACCAATTGAACGCAATGAAGATAAAGAAAAAATCGAAAAGATATTTCAAGCAAAATCTATAGGAAGACCAACTGGAGACTACCCTACAAAGCAAAAGAAATATTGTGATATGTTGAATACAGGAAAAATCAAACAACCAAAGCAACAAACATTAGAATTTTACAAAATTTCAAAAAATGATGATGGAGTATATGTATTATTTGAATAATTAATATCTAAGTAATTCTAATAATATGAATTTATTAGAATTATTTAGCGGAACAAAAAGCGTTGGAACCATAGCAAAGTCGCTTGGATTTAATGTGATATCATTAGACTTGAAAAATGCTGATATCAACACTGATATTTTGGAGTGGGATTACAAACAGTTTGACAGAAACCATTTTGATTTTATTTGGAGTAGTCCCCCATGCACTGAATACAGCATAGCAAAAACTAGGGGAATTAGGAATATCGAATATGCAAATAGTATTGTCTTAAAAACTATTGAGATTATCAAATATTTCAATCCTAAATATTTTGTAATCGAAAATCCACAAACTGGATTATTAAAACATCAGGAGTTTATGGATGAGTTTGATTTTAAAGATGTTGATTATTGTAAATATGGATTTAATTATAGAAAGAGGACTAGGCTCTGGAATAACATTACAGCTTGGAAACCTAGAGATTTATGTAAAAAGGATTGTGACAACATCAGGAATAATAAACATATTGAAGCTGCACAACGGCTTCCATCGGGCACTAAGGAAAATTGGGGAGACAATCCAACAATACATAAACAGGAAGATTTATATAAAATACCTAGCGAATTAATCTGTGAAATCTTGGTGAGTTTGGTGGATTAAGGATTTTGATTTCAGTAAAGTGGTCTACAGTTTTCAGTAAAGTGGTCTACAGTTTTCAGTAAAGTGGTCTACTGTTTTCAGTAAAGTGGTCTACTGTTTTCAGTAAAGTGTTCTACTGTTTTCAGTAAAGTGGTCTACTGTTTTCAGTAAAGTGGTCTACTGTTTTCAGTAAAGTGGTCTACTGTTTTCAGTAAGTGGCCTACTGTTTTCAGTAAAGTGGTCTACTGCTAAATGGAATAGAACAATCATTAGGACAGCAGTATTATTATCTGGAACACTTCAACCGCCCTGTGTTGAGAAGTTATTATAACCATACTATAATAATAGCACTTATACCCTTATATGTTATAATTGTAATATATTTATCGTTTGTAAAGATTGAAATATTATATTTTTATTAGTTTTTGAGTATGTCCTAAAACTGTATAAAGACTTAGAACTATACATTAATAAGAATCATGGAAAACCAAAGTGAAAGGCAGTGCTCCAAGTGTTGTAGAATGTTAGGAGTTGGAGAGTTTGAAGGTGAAAACAAAAACTGTAATAGGTGTTTAGAACACAGAAGAATATGTTATGAAAAGCATAAGGAAGAATATAGGGCAGAAGCGAATAGAAGGTGGAAGGAAGATGAAGAGTATAGAGAAAAGAAAATGGAAAGGAATAAACAGTGGAACAATAAGTTGTATTTTTGTAGTGAGTGTGATTTGTCTATGTATTTGAGAAATAAAGCAAGGCATGAGAAAACAAGTAAGCATCAAAGAAATGTAGTTGTACAGCTGAATGATGAAATGTGAAAGGTGGAACTATTAGGTGAAATGTGTTTTAGTCATATTTTTAAGTCTGAGTGAAAAATTCGTGAACAATGAATAAGGTAAAAAGAAAAAATGAAGAACAACTGGAGTTTCTGAGAATTGGAAAAAGACTTAAAATATAAAATGAATAAGGATAAACAAATAGTAAAATGAAATAGGTTAAGTAGTGAAAAAATAATGGATAAGGTGTGTATCTTTTCTAGGAATTACTTAGAATGAATAAGGTTGTGATTTATTAACCTTATCTATTATTTGATACTTGGTTTTTCAATGTGTTTTTCATTGGTTGATAGAAAAAATAGTAAAAGGATTTTCAGTTCCTTCAAATCCCCTTTTACTATTTTTTTGGGGGGGGGGTAACCTCGTTCCAGGTGATTTGCAGGTCTGGTCAGCCGAAAAATACTCCCAAAAAATGGGAGTATTTTTTGGAGCACTTTCTGCCACCGCAAGGCTGGTTTTTGGTGTTTTCCCTGTGTTTTTCGCGCTTTTTCGTCGACGCTGCCTATCATGTCTGACCTTTTCGTCTGTGGCTCTCGCGGGCCAAAAAGCGTGCCAGTTTTACATCATTTTTCTTTGCTTCCGGCCTCGCCGGACTTGGGCGCACAAGGGGTGCCGGGGATGCAGGGGATGCCGGGGATGCAGGGGATGTCGCTTGTTTTGGAAGTTTTTGTGGCGGTCGGCGATGCTGGGGATGTCGCAGGAAAAATACTCCCATTTTTTGGGAGTATCTTTTGGAGCACTTTCTGGCACCGCAAGGCTGGTTTGCAGGTCCCAGGGAGACGACACGGGGTGTGTAAGCACAGGCGCTGGTTTGGGTTGTTGCTTGTATGTGATTCAGTGCAGGAGGGTTGTGCAGTTGTTGGTTTGCTCTGACTTGGGTCAAGCTGGCAAGGGACAGCAAGGGACAGCAAGGCAAAGCAAGGCAAACCAAGGGAAAGCAAGGGCAAAGGAAGCGAAAGTAGGGGAAAGCAAGCCAGGCAAGGGAAAGCAAGGGACAGCAATGGACAGCAAGGGAAAGCAAGCAACAGCACGGGCAAAACAAGTCAAAGCAAAGGAAAGCAAGGGACAGCAAGGGACAGCAACAAAAAAGCAAGGGAAAGCAAGGGACACACAAGGGAAAGCAAGGGACAGCAAGGCAAAGCAAGCGAAAGCACAGGCAAAGCAAGGCAAAGCAAAGGAAAGCAAGGGACAGCAGGCAAGGGACTGCAAGGGAAATGAGGGGAAAGCAAGGGAAAGGGAAAGCAATGGAAAGCAAGGCAACGCAAAGGAAAGCAAGGACAAGCAAAGGAAAGCAAAGGACCGCAAGGGAAAACAAGGGAGAGCAAGGCAAAGCAAGCAAAAGCACGGGCAAAGCAAGGGAAAGAAAGGGAAAGGAAAGCAGGGACAAGCAAACGAAAGCAAGGGACAGCCAGGGAAGGCAAGGGAAAGCAAGGGAAAACAAGTGAGAGCAAGGCAAAGCAAGCAAAGCAAGGCAAAGCAAAGGAAGGCAAGGGAAAGCAAGGGAAAGCAAGTGAAAGGGAAAACAAGTGAAAGCAAGGGATAGCAGGGCAAAGAAAGCAAAAGCATGGGCAAAGCAACGCAAAGCAAAGGAACACAAGGGAAAGGAAGGGACAGCAAGGCAAAGCAAGCAAAAGCACGGGCAAAGCAAGGCAAAGCAAGGGAAAGCAAGAGACAGCAAGACAGCAAGGCAAAGCAAGCAAAAGCACGGGCACAGAAAGGCAAAGCAAAGGAAAGCAAGGGACAGCAAGGGAACACAAGGGAAAACAAGGGAAAACAAGGGAAAGCAAGGGACAGCAAGGCAAGGGAAGCAAGGGAAAACAAGGTAAAGCAAGGGGCAGCAAGGCAAAGCAAGCAAAAGCACGGGCAAAGCAAGGGACAGCAAGGGAAAGCAAGCGAAAACAAGGGAAAGCAAGGGACAGCAAGGCAAAGCAAGCTACAGCACGGGCAAAGCAAGGCAAGGCAAAGGAAAGCAAGGGACAGCAAGGGAAAGCAAGGAAATGGGAAAGCCTCGGAAAGGGAAAGCAAGGGAAAGCAAGGCAACGCAAGGGAAAAAGCAGGGTCAAGCGAAGGAAGGCAAGGGAAAGGGAAAGCCATCGCATGCCGTGGCAGGCGCAATCCGTTCTTTGCCGGACTGGTTTGCAGATCTGCCTGTTTCTTCTTCCATGTTGTTTTCGTGCTTTCGTTTCTGGATGTTTCTGGATGTTTCTGGATGTTTCTGGATGTTTCTCTTAGGCCCGGCGGCGCCAGCGTTGCCGGGCACAGGCGCTGCAGTTGCTGGGCCTCGAGGGCCTGGCAGGGCCTGGGGCACGGGCGCTGGGGGCGATGCCGCTCAACGCCTTCGGCCTTTTTGCCGAGGAGCGAAGAAAGAATTGGAAAAACGAAAGCATCGAAATAATAAATTAAATAATCGAAATGACATAGAACTGCCAAGGAAAGAAAACGCAGGACAAGCAGGAAGGCCAGTGCCTGGCCCCTGTGGCCTCGCCGTGGCCTCGGGTCACTCAGCGCCCGGCACGCCCAAACCCTGGCCCAGGCTTTTAAACCACAGCATGACCCCTAGTCGAGCGGCGAGCAGTCAGAGTCAGAATTTCAGATGTCAGACGCAGAGGCTGCATCCCGAACTGTGTCCATCGCATCGAGCACGGATTGGTTTGCCTCTATGCTTTGCGGGACATCCAAGTTGACGAGGAGATCACGCCGAATTCTTAGCCACGCTACATAGGCTTGGCAATGAGGCACGGGGAATTCGGGATGCAGCCAACACATTGATACTCATACTCGCAGGAGATCGACGCTGGTGAACAGGGTTGAACAAAACGTGTGTCACCTCACACGGTGTCTCATGGCGCAGTGACTTGATCCGCCAGCATGGCAGGATGTGTCGCTGAGTTTTTCTTGCCCAAAGCAACCTCGGGATAGCATTAGAGAGGGAGAGAGAAGAGGCCTGCGTGCTCCATCCGAAGCAAATCTCAATCCAGAGCGTGTTCAGCTGGTGCAGTGTCTTGCCAGGACATGAACTGTAGGAATAGTTGGAGCCTAGAGCCCAGGTTTTGTTCAGGAGACAGTTGGGGCTGCATGCATCAGCCCAACTGCAGTATAGTTTAGCTCAGCCTATAAGTCAGAGGCCCAATTGATCTCGAGCGAATACAACTCAAGTTTGCAGGCCAAGCTGTTTGTTTGTGCCGCTGTTTGTTGGGTTTTGTGCTTGGTTCAATGGCCTGTCCGATTTTCTGTGGCAACATACCTGCAGGCTTGGCAATTTCAAAATCAAATGTCAGAGTTGAGATCTCTTGACGCATAGCAAACGAGATCTTGCGGCACATTCAAAGCGAGTCAGTCACGTGACGAAGCGTGAGCCACGAGCTGTGAGGTTCTCGTATATCGATGTGTCCACGCCCTCCGAGGACGTGCACTGTGGGCATTGGCATTGCATTGGGAATTGGATGGCATCGGGCACTCATGTCGGGTGCATTTTCTTGCTGCATGGGAGGGGCACTGCATTGGGCTCGGGAGCTAGTGACATGCCCATAGGACAGGAAGCGCCTGATTACGTCAAGTTGGAATTTCTCTTGTTGCTGCGACCGTTGCACAGGGAAACCTGGTCCAAGACAGGCGTTGTTGTTTGCGTGTTAAGCGCCGCAAGATCGCAATGTGTGATGCAAGATTTGCTCAGGAAGAAGCCAGACATATTGGCGGCATTTGATGCGGAGCACGTACCTTCGGCATTGAGTTGCTGGCAATTTTTGCTTGTGGGCGCTATGTGAATGCGCAGTATTTCTTCTGCCGACAGGTTTGTGCTTGCGGAGCACTTCTGGTGCACAGGGATGATTGCTGCACTGACAAAAGTCCGCTTGTGTTGCATCTCATATTGCGATGCTATGTCCTGAAAACTCTTTGCTTCCCCAGAAGGTCATTGAACCTTTAATTGCATGAGCTTTTCTTGCTCGAAGGTCGCCTTTTCAGAGGTGAGTTAGAGGTTCAAGACGAGCCACTGACTCGGTTAGTTCACTCAAAGCGCGCGCAGGCAATGCACGGTCGTCCTCGTGTCTATGTCCGGTTTCGCCCCGACGCAAGGCTCCCAGCGTTGAAAGGGCCTGGTGTCGCGGTCGAAACCGGGGCGACCAAAGGCATCGCGCTGGAGTCCGAGAACACCATCAAATTTCCTTGGAAGTCACAGCACAAGGAGAAGGATATTAAGGTGCAGGTGGATCATGCTTTCCCGGAGGATTCTACACAAGATGCCGTTTACTCCAGGGTCGGCCCGGAAATGCTCGACTTTGTTCTGCGAGGCTTCCGGGGGCTTATTTGCACCTATGGCATCACAGGGTCCGGGAAGACACATACTATGCTCGGGAAGGACGGGAAGGACGGTGACGGCTTGGCCCAGCGTGTCATTGAGGAGCTGTTCCTTCGGAGTTTGCCTGACCTCACCGTGCGCATGCAGGCGATTCAGCTGCACAGGAATGACTTCAGTGATCTCGGCGTTCCCGAGACACCGCTTTTGAAGGTGCAAAGCGCGAACGAGACCGGAGCAAAGGAGCACGAGTTCACGAGCGCCGAGCCAGCTCTCCAGTGGCTCAAGGAAGTGCTCTTGCGCCGCAAGGGGGCCAAAACTACCAAATCATCCCGAGCTCATTTCTTGCTCCGCCTGAAGATCCAGTTCTCATCAGGCGGTGCGAGTAACAGCGCTGTGCTGGATCTTGCTGATCTTGCCGGCTGTGAGAAGTTGGATGAAAATCTGGACAAGGATGCGAAGAGAGACCACATCACCATCCAGGCAGGCTTGAGCAATCTGCGGCACTGCATCGAAGCCAAGGTGAAAAACAAGTCAGTGCCTTTCACCTACTTCAGCTTGCCCCGATTGCTGGCTCCAGATTTCAACGGAGATGCTTCGATCTCTTTTGTGATCAACTGCCCCAGCTGCGACGACACGGAGCGCGTGGCTGAGACCTCGGAGACCTTGGACTTGGCGCGGTTCATTCTTCGGCTGGAGCTCGCGTGCAAGGCCCAGAAGGCCACCGTGCAGCTGACGCCTGAGGACTTGTTGAAGGCGGCGGAGCACCGACGCGTCCTGCCGGCCGCCCCGGCCGAGCCGGCCGAGCCGTTCGAGTCCTCGGCCGAGAACCAGAAAGAGATCAGAAAGCTGAGGAAGAAGCTGGAGAAGAAGAGCCAAGAAGTGGACGAGCTGATGGAGCAGCTGGAAAGGCAGCAGCTGGCCCCACGAATGAAGCAGCTGGACCTGCAAAACGCATCACGAGATGAAGTGAGGCAGCTGCTGAAGGAAGTCGAGAAGCAGTACCCCGAAATCCTGCAGCAGACATGGCCTCAATGGGCAGAGCAACTCGAGAAAGGTGCTGACATTAAGACGCAGTTCTCGGATTTGCAAAAGGCAGTCGGTCAGCATGAGCAACACCTCCAGTCACTGCAGTGGCTGCTGCAGCGGAAGGAGGAGCTAACTGCGATCATTTAACAGGGATGCGTGCAGTGATGCAATGCTCGCGGATTGCCAACCTGCTTGCCATGACGCATGTAATATGTATACATGCATAGCTGCAAGCATGTACATGCAAAAGCGTTTTTGTGTGTGTGTGGCTTTGTGTTTGTGTGTTTGTGTGTGTTTGTGTGTGTTTGTGTGTGTTTGTGTGTTTGTGTGTTTGTGTGTGTGTGTGTGTGTGTGTGTGCGTGCGTGCGTGCGTGCATGCGTGCGTGCGTGCGTGCGTGCGGGCGTGGTGCGTGCGGGCGGGCGGGGCGGGCGGGCGGGCGGGCGGGCGGGCGGCGCTCGCGCGCGCGCCGTGTGTGTGTGTGTGTGTGTGTGGTGTGTGTGTGTGTGTGTGTGTGTGTGTGTGTGTGTGTGTGTGTGTGTGTGTGTGTGTGTGTGTGTGTGTGTGTGTTGTGTGTGTGTGTGTGTGTGTGTGTGTGTGTGTGTGTGTGTGTGTGTGTGTGTGTGTGTGTGTGTGTGTGTGTGTGTGTGTGTGTGTGGTGTTGTGTGTGTGTGTGTGTGTGTGTGTGTGTGTGTGTGTGTGTGTGTGTGTGTGTGTGTGTGTGTGTGTGTGTGTGTGTGTGTGTGTGTGTGTGTGTCGCGTGTGTGTGTGTGTCTCTGCGTTGTGTTGTGTTGTGTTGCATTGCGTTGTGTTGTGTTGTGTTGGTGTGTGTGTGTGGGTGTGTGTGTGTGCTTGTGTGTGCGCGTGTGTGCGCGCTCGTGCGTGTGCGTGCGCATGCGTGTCAGTGTGCGTGCGTGTGCGTGCGCGTGCGAGCGTGCGTGCGTATGCGTATGTGCGTGCGTATGCGTGTGCGTGTGTGCGTGTGTGTGCGTGTGTGCCTGTGTGTGTGTGTGTGTGTCTCTGTGTGTGTGTCTGTCTGTGTGTCTGTCTGTGTGTCTGTCTGTGTGTCTGTCTGTGTCTGTCTGTGGTCTGTCTGTGTGTCTCTCTGTGTGTCTCTCTGTGTGTCTCTCTGTGTGTCTGTGTCTGTGTGTGTGTCTGTCTGTGTGTCTGTCTGTCCTGTCCTGTCCTGTCCTGTCCTGTCCTGTCCTGTCCTGTCCTGTCCTGTCCTGTCCTGTCCTGTCCTGTCCTGTCCTGTCCTGTCCTGTCCTGTCCTGTCTGTCTGTCTGTCTGTGTCTGTGTGTCTGTGTCTGTGTCTGTGTGTCTGTGTCTGTGTGTCTGTGTCTGTGTCTGTGTCTGTGTCTGTGTCTGTGTCTGTGTCTGTGTCTGTGTCTGTGTCTGTGTCTGTGTCTGTGTCTGTGTCTGTGTCTCTGTCTGTCTGTCTGTCTGTCTGTCTGTCTGTCTGTCTGTCTGTCTGTCTGTCTGTCTGTCTGTCTGTGTGTCTCTGTGTCGGTCGGTCGGTCGGTCGGTTGGTCGGTCGGTCGGTCGGTCTGTCTGTCTGTCTGTCTGTGTGTCTGTCTGTCTGTCTCTCTGTGTGTCTCTCTGTGTGTCTCTGTGTGTCTCTCTGTCTGTCTCTCTGTCTGTCTGTCTGTATTGGCAAGTGGTTGTGGTGCTATAGTGTTGTGTTGTGGCAAGTGGTTGTCCGTAGTGATTGGTTGTATCACAGCTCTCATGACTCCATCGTGGTCCATTAGTGGTTGTAGCTCGTGACCTTTACGAATGTTGATCCGCTTGATGGCCAAGTAGAAGAGTCCTCTCTGTCGAAGTATATAGTGGTGCTGTGCTGTAACCTCTCTGAAAGTGTTGTGTGTCCAGTTTCAAGTTGCCTGTTTGTGACCGTGAGAGTTGCGGGGTGGTAGCGCAGGGCCGGAGTGGTATATCTGGTGCGGAGTCTCTGGGACAAACATGTGTGGATGCTCCGGAGTCTAGTAGTAGGAAGTGAAGTTGTTCCTGATGTTGTTGTTGACTGGTGTCCTGCATCTGGTACTTGTAGTACCTGTTGTAGTGCCTGCTCGCATTTCTGTAGTAGTAGGCCTGGTTCTTGTCTTCGTAGTGTCCGAGAACCAGCCTTTCGTTGATTCCACTGATGTTGTGGGTTGTGTCGTAGTCACCTGATGTGCCAAATTGGTCGTCGTAGTTCCACCAATCTTGTTCTGCTTGATTGCAGTCCCATTCTGGTTCTGTCCAACTGTCTCCGGTGTCATCTGCATAGTCTGTAGTTGTGTAGTCTTCCCAATCTTGTGCGTAGATCTCTTCCATCTCGTGATCGTAGTCTTCTTGAGGCTCTCCTTCATGTAGTTGCCAAAGTGCCATTCTGCATTCTGAAGTGTAGTGGCCGCACCTGCCGCATTTGCAGTATGTTCCTTTTCCTTGGATGTTGTTGTAGTTTCCTTTACATTTTTTTGGCCTTTGCTGTCTTTACTGTAGTTATGGCCGTAGTTTCCTTTTCCTTTGTTGCCCCATCTTTCCTTGAATGGCCATGGTGGTGTTCCTTTGCCTTTTCCTTTGTAATTGGCTTTTCCTTTTCCTCGTTGTCCTTTGTAGCTTCCTTTCTGTCGTTCCTTTCTTCCAAAGGTTGTCAACGTCCAGTGCTGCTGGTCCACCTCCGTAGTTGCTACCACCTGCCGATGATGTGGTTGCATTATGTTGCATTCATCTTGGAGAATGCCGAGATGGTCTTGTAGTACTCGATCACCACATCACGTACTGCCGTGTAGGTAGTCATTGTTCCAGCTCGTAGTTGAAGGTGTTGCTGTAGTGCTGTGTTTGTCTCATTGAGTAGTACTTCACTCCATCTGGTAGTGCTGCTCCGTTGTCGTGCTCGTACCTTTTGAGGTCATATTCCCATTGTAGAAACTGCTCTTCAAACTGTTGTTCACTGACTGAAGGCTTCAGTAGTTTGGTCAAGTAGCCAACGCTTCTTGTACCAACTGGTAGGCTGAACCTTTTGTTTTTTCAAAAGTCGTAGTGTTTCGCACACATTGGCGGTGTAGCGGTTTTGTCTGACCACTGTAGCTGCTGGGCCTTGACAGATGCTGATGAGGATGTAGTGTAGATCACGTGCAAGGTTGTCTGTCTGTCTGTCTGTATGTCTGTCTGTGTGTGTGTGTGTCTGTGTGTGTGTTTCTGTGTGTGTGTGTGTCTGTGTGTGTGTGTGTCTGTGTGTGTGTCTGTGTGTGTCTGTGTGTGTTTGTGTGTGTGTCTGTGTGTGTGTCTCTGTGTCTCTCTCTGTGTGTCTGTCTGTTTGTCTCTGTGTGTCTGTCTGTGTGTCTCTCTGTGTGTCTCTCTGTGTGTCTCTCTGTGTGTCTCTCTGTGTGTCTCTCTGTGTGTCTCTCTGTGTGTCTCTCTCTGTCTCTCTCTCTGTGTCTCTGTCTGTGTCTCTGTCTGTTTGTCTCTGTGTGTGTCTCTGTGTCTCTCTGTGTGTCTCTATGTCTCTGTGTGTCTCTATGTGTCTCTGTCTGTCTCTGTGTGTCTCTGTGTGTCTCTCTGTGTGTCTCTGTGTGTCTCTGTGTGTCTCTGTGTGTCTTTGTGCGTCTCTGTGCGTCTCTGTGCGTCTTTGTGTGTCTCTGTGTGTCTCTGTGTGTGTCTCTATGTCTCTGTGTGTCTCTATGTGTCTCTGCCTGTCTCTGTGTGTCTCTCTGTGTGTCTCTGTGTGTGTGTCTGTGTGTCTCTGTGTGTCTCTGTGTGTCTTTGTGCGTCTCTGTGCGTCTCTGTGCGTCTTTGTGCGTCTCTGTGTGTCTCTGTGTGTCTCTGTGTGTCTCTGTGTGTCTCTGTGTGTCTCTGTGTGTGTGTGTCTCTGTGTGTGTGTGTCTTTGTGTGTGTGCGTGTCTTTGTGTGTGCGTGTCTTTGTGCGTGTGTCTTTGTGTCTGTGTGTGTCTTTGTGTGTGTGTGACTTTGTGTGTGTGTGTCTTGTGTGTGTGTTGTGTGTTTGTGTGTCTGTCTCTGTGTCTGTGTCTGCGTCTGTGTCTGTGTCTGATTGTGTCTGTGTCTGTGTCTGTGTGTGTGTCCGTGTCTGTGTCTGTGTCTGTGTCTGTGTCTTTGTGTGTCTGTGTCTGTGTCTGTGTCTGTGTCTGTGTCTGTGTGTCTTTTTCTGTGTGTCTGTGTCTGCGTGTGTGTCTGTGTGTGTGTCTGTGTGTGTGTGTTAAACCCCTGTTCCTAAGGGGCCTTCGGTTTTTGCTCGGTTTCTCGGAGTCGGACGCCACCTTCATTCATGTCCTGACATGCAGTAGCCAGATTGGCCGTTGGCGTCCCTGAAGAGGAGACTTGCACCTCTGACTTTTACCAAAGACTTTCACCGTTGACTTTCGGCCTTTCACTTGGACCCGTACCAGACCCTCACCTCTTAGGTCTCCGGCCCACTAGGTAGCACACGATCCAGGAACATGGCGCGCCCCAATGCTGGGCCGATCCCTAGGACATCGGGACCTATGTCAAATCCTGGCCCTACTACCTCAGGCCCAACCCCCTGCGTTCACATTTGCAGACGACGACGTCTCCTACCAGGACTCCGTTGGTCAGGCAACCGAGTAACACCCGAAGTGGCCCATCACCCATAGCACGGCCTTCATCAGCGCCCAAGCCACGAGTCCATTGCCTAGACGCCGAGCTTCAGCATATCGCTCGGCAGGGCCTTTGCCGCTCATTCAAACCAAGGCCAGGCCCATCCCCCCTCCGCCGGCGAAGGCCACGACTACTGCTAGTGGCCTTCCGGGGCCCCGGATGGCCTTGCTTCCTGTCATGGCCCCTGCATGGCCCTGCTTCACCTACTTTCCCCTGCGTGGCCTTGCTTCACCCACTTTGCTTCGTGTCATGACCCCTGCGTGGCATTCCGTGGCCCCCGCATGGCCTTGCTTCACCTACTTTGCTTCCTGTCATGACCCGTGCGTGGCCTTCTGTGGCCCCCGCGTGGCCTTTCTTCGCCTACTTTGCTTCCTGTCATGCGTGGCCTTCCGTGGCCGCCGCGTGGCCTTACTTTGCTCACTTTCTACTTTGCTTCCTGTCTTGGCCTCTGCGTGGCCTTCCATGGCCGCCGCCGCCGCGTGGCCTTGCTTCGCCTATTTTGCTTCCTGTCATCCCTGCGTGGCGTTTCGTGGCCGCAGCGTGGCCTTACTTTGCCCACTTTGCTTGCTGTCTTGGCCCCGCGTTGCCTTGCTTCGCCTAATTTCTTTGCTTCCCGCAATGGCCCCTGTGTGGGCTTCCGTGGCCGCCGCGTGGCCTGACTTTGCCGCCGCGTGGACTTACTTTGCTCACTTTTTTGCTTGCTGTCTTGGCCCCTGCGTGGCCCTCTGTGGCCCCGCGTGTCCTTGCTTCGCTTACTTTGCTTCCTGTCGGCCTTCCGTGGCCGCCGCGTGGCCTTACTTTGCTCACGTTGCTACCTGTCTTGGCCGCTGCGTGGCCTTCCGTGGCCGCCGCTTGGCCTTACTTTGCTCACTTTGCCCTTTGCCCACGCGTGGCCCTCCGTGTGGCCTTACTTTGCTCACTTTGCTTCCTGTCTTGGCCCTTGCGTGGCCGTGGCCCCCTGCGGGTCTTGCTTACTTTGCTTCCGTCTTTGGCTGCTGGACCATTGCGGGACTTTTGTCTTGGCCCCTGCATGGCCTTCTTCGGCCCTTGCTTACCTTGCTTCCTGTCTCGGCCCTGTCATGGCCTTCTGTGTCCTGCACTTCCTGTCTTGGCCCTTGCGTGGCCCTCCACGGCCCCAGCGTGGGCATTACTTGCTTTGCTGTTTTCCACACTTGCGCCACCCTTGGGTTGACCCATGGTGTGGCCTGTGTCTTGGCTGCATCTAGTTTCCGGCCGGCTTGAGGCCGGGGGGGAAGCGCGGGCCTGGCCTTGCTAACATGCGCTGGCCACGAACCAACCAACCAACCAACCTACTTTGAGGAAACTGACCCGGACATGACCCTGTCCTTTCACAATGATGACTTGGTGGGCTTCTTCAACAGCGTGCCTCAGGGTCAGGTATGTGCATCCGTAGCTCAACTCCCTGCGGAACACCAACGGCGCCAACCCAGTACAACCTACTCGCTCGAAACGCACTCATCGTGCCATCAAAACCGAGCCTTCGCTGAAAACAGTCTTATGGACGCACCCCTACCACGCGCCTTATTCACCTTGAGGACTGATCGTCCAGTCGAGCTTCAAATCCATGTACGTTCAAGTTGCCATACTTCGACAGATCCACGACGGCTATTGGTTCTCAATTGAGCCCGGTCCTCAGCCACATCTGTGTGGCCCGCCGTGAGGTGATATGGCGTCGCGTTTACCGTCAATGGTATCGCAGTGAGTAAATTTTCCTCGAGCGGTACGTGGACAACCGGTTCGTCATCTTTCCAGCCCCGGCTTCAGGACACCCGGCGCCAGCATGGGCCGGGCTTCTACATGCAGAATTTTTTCCGGGTCCTCAATCATATTGAGCAGGTGGGCACATTTGAGCTCCTGAGCTTCTACATCAATGTCAATGACCGCTCCATCCAGTACAAAGCGCCAACCAAACTGTGGCAAGTTCGAGGACCTCACACAGCCCGCAGTCAGCATATACACCGCGGGCAGGGTATCGCTACGAGAATCTGCAAGCAATTTTCCACATTCCCAGCACACCGTCAAAAACGTGCACCTGCTCACTCAGTTTGCAAACATGCCGCGCAGCCTCCAGATGCCTGTTGTTTAATGGCTGGTTGTTGTTTTGTGGGTTTAACGGTTTAACCCCTTTTCAACTCGGTCAACTAGCGGTAGCCTGTACCTTAGCCATGTTGTCCCGCATGATCGACCTCCACTCCCGCATGACTGACCTCACGCGAGAGATGTGGGCACTAATCCAGATCACCTTGGAAGAGAGCGACAGTGCGTACAGCCGTCGATATCAAGATGGAGATGGAGTTCGTGACCGTCGCCCGAACGGCAACCCAGCTCGACTGCGTGGGCCACCACGAGGAGAAGGACAAGGCATCGGCAGCCAGCCTGCGTGTCACGCACCCCATGCAATTGGAGCCACCTTGCGCCAAGGCACACGCCGGCCCAACCAGAGCAAGGTCAGCTGGAAATCCTGACGCTACACATGGTCCCAACCCCAAGAGCGTTACCGCACGCTCACGACCCGCGCGCGGTTCATGACAAGTCACCAGACCAACGTGCACAACCAGGTCATCCAGCTATCGAAGATGGCAACTGGCTCGAAGGAGTTCACCAAGCAAGCATGCGTCGCGGCACAAAACGCCGCAGGGTATGCACTTCGTCCTCGGACCTAGACTCAGCATCCCCACATCAGACGGTGGCCAAATCTGCTGTACTAGTACCTTCTCCATCCTCTGTACCTTCGGCCCCCTCCGACGAGGAGCCACATCCTCCTATTGACGAGGAAGCAGATCAGCGGAGATCTTGCAAGGAGAGCCAGTACGTCACCCACGCCACGGCCGCAATCGTGAATCCATCAGGGCGAACCCGTACCCATCCTCTAGTGTTTCTACTTAGGCAAGGCACGGCAGTATGAGCAACGACCAAAAAGCCCATCGCGGATCATGATGGAGGCAGTGTTTTCCCCCTTCGGGGTGTGTGTGTGTGTGTGCGTGAAACCCCTGTTCCTAAGGGGCCTTCGGTTTTTGCTCGGTTTCTCGGAGTCGGACGCCACCTTCATTCACGCCCTGACATGCAGTAGCCAGATTGGCCGTTGGCGTCCCTGAAGAGGAAGGCCAATCTCGGCGAACAATGTTCCGGCATGTGTGAAGCCGAAACTCCACTGCCCTGTTCTTGTACTGTCTCAAAATCAAGTGTGTCTTTGTGTGTGTGTGTGTGCGGAGTGTCAGATCAACCCTGACACCACTTTTTCTCCATGGATACGTTTCTTTTCGGACTGAAGCAGGGGG
Source organism: Effrenium voratum (assembly GCA_963377175.1). Taxonomy (NCBI): domain Eukaryota; class Dinophyceae; order Suessiales; family Symbiodiniaceae; genus Effrenium; species Effrenium voratum. The sequence continues at coordinate 59,791 of CAUJNA010003362.1, forward strand.
CTTTGTCGCTGCGCAGTAGGGAGACCACAGTCACTGCCAACGAAGACGGCAATGGAATCTTCGTGATGCGGTTTGGGACGCCAACCCGTGTACCTGCTGATCTGTGTTACAAAGTCCTTTTGGCCCGATGTTTCTCTCGCTGTGTGTGCTTCATGTTCAATCCTGTAGCGCTTTCGATACTAGAGGGAAGCCATATCATCGGGTTGCCCAAATCAGGATTCTCATGGATTCTCAAAAATCATGGGACGGTCTTCACGCTCATCGCGTCGCCGAACCTTGCGAGATGGTGAGAGACTCCTGTCGCCACGTTGGCGAACACGGGAACGATCACGTTCGCCGAGGCGTGGTCACAGGAGTCTATACAAGAAATCGGAACACAAAACTTGAGCATCAACGTGAACATGCCCAAGGAGTCACAAGCGTCAGGAAGTCAACCCGCAAGCATGACAGGCAACACGCAAGAGCAAAGCAACATACAACGGCAATTCAAGCGCGGCTGAAAAACCACACGCGCACAATATCCTCGAGTGAAACGTGCTATGGTCTGATGGCAGTGTAACCCGAGACGGGGTGGACGGTGGACACACTTAGGCTCCCAAGCGAGACATCATATCTGTCGAGTACAACTGATGCGTCTCGAGTGGGTGGGCTTTCGAGTGGCGAGACCGATGGAAGTACCCCTGAGGATGATGGAAAGTAGGTAGTGGTGGCGTCACATAGTTCAACTGATGAAGGTTCCGGTGATGTTGGGACATCAGTGAAATGCTGCTGTTGTTGGGCTGCCCAGAACCAAGCCTCATCCACATTCCCTCCTGAGCCAGTCAAGGACAATGCCAGCAGACAAATTTACCAGCGACCGTGACAATGCCCAACCAAGCACGTCCTCAAGTCGAATTTCTTGTATCACCCCTACAGCAATGGCTTCAACCACCTGCAGAATGGACACCACGCGAAGGTCTACTAGACAGCAACCCGGTCTATTCCTTCTTTGCCCACCCGCGCAATCGCAAGCAAGACACCGCCGGCATGGACATTAGTGACGTTTGTTTGACTCAGGTCTCGAACCCGCGCTGAAACCTTGGAGAAGGACCTGGCGAACTCTTTGGGTCTCAACTTGGATGACTTCAAGCAGGGTTTGGCAAAGTTGGTTCTGGATTTCCTCACCAGTCATCATGAATCCATCACAATCCGCACTACAGGTGATGACACACCATGAGCTACAACGTCAACATGAAGGCTGCCCATGATTCATCATCCCCACCGCCCACAACCACTACGGCCAAGGATGATCCCGTGCTGGTTACCCCGCCGCCTTCTTCAACAGGCAGATTCCTCCACACCGACCAGTTCCCTGCCGATGGTCAGCGCTGCTGCCCTCGATGGCCGTTCCTGCGATTGAAGCCCCCTATCATCAAGTCTCTTCACGGCGTGTCTCCTCGTGCCAAGGTTGCGAACTAAGCTTCGCAGCGTCCCGGTCCAGCACTACACCTGGAACCCACAGCCGACAAGCGCCCACCACATCGACGCCTCAGTCCCTGATCACATGGCCCAATCAACCGCCTCAATGGCAACAAGAGCCTTGGTCCCCTTGCTTCCCAACTTCAACAAGCTCGTCTGCGCATCGGCAATGGTGACGCTCCTTCGTTTGCATCCATGGCTGCTATGTGGGGACTGGAAAAGGTCGCCAAACTCACGCACAAGGCATTGTGCATCCTTATCGTCGCCGCTCGACTCCTTGCTTAGGTGGATCTACTGAGCCCGGAGCGGCGCCCATCATGCACGTTGTTGAAAACTTGCGCATCATGCCATGCCCATGGACTTTATACTTGTCAGTCTGCTTCTGAGTTTTGCGGGCTTTTTGGCTTGCGCCATGCGCTGCAGTTAAGGTCATTACCTGCATCATGTTGCTTGACCATTTTCGTATTGCATTTCATGAGTCTTGCATGTGTGTTTTCCTCTCTCAGCTCTGATTCGCCGCAGATGCAATGTGGAAAGAGTTTCAGCAAAGTGGAATATTTGATGATGTGGTCCGGTGGCAGTCCCTTTCGTCCTTTCTTGACACTCTGACTTTCATTTCCGTGTGCTGGTCGTTTGCCTTTCCGGATCAGCCTCGGCCCGCAGCCCCCGATCTGAAAGTCCACTCTGTACTTCATTTAGCTCGTTTGGATCTTATACTTGAATCGCTGATATTGGTCCTGGTACCTCTCCAAGTGCCCATCAGTGTCTTCGCCCACACCTGCAACGAGAACGACAGCAGGTTTTAGCTTCACAAATGCAGACTTTCAGCTTATTTGCTACTCTGTTTTCTTCAACGACTTGTTCTTCGAGACGATGGTTATATACCACCCTTTTTCGCTTTCCTTCATTTTTACAAAGCATCCATCGCCCGGCACGTACTCCCAATTTGCGGAACAGCGTCATCTACGGTCTCTACCCTGTGTCTTCTTACGCTTGTCTCATGGTAGTCCCTTTTATGTAGGCGCTACAGAACAAAATGTCTCATCCGTGATCAGCATGCGTTTTTGGAACCGGCGCTTCATTATTGGAATCGATCAAAGAACTGTTGGCATTATTGCACTGTTCCCATTGAAATTCGACGACCTCATTCAGTCTGGGTACAAGAGAGCAAATGGCTCCGTCCTCACCTCAATGCCCCTTGTTTACACAGGGTCCTTTGCAAGATTGGTCTTCGCGAGCATTTTGTTGACTTTCGCCGACATGCCTTTCGGTTCCTGCATCCAAACACTTCAAAAGCTGTTTCGACGACGTTTGCATCCTAATCTTCATCGACAACTTCGACCAGAAGCCCTGGATGATATTCAAGCACACTATTCTCTTTTGCACAAACTGGGATCCAACACTGGTGCTTCGTTTCAATCCATGCGCGGACTGCTGTCAGCTGCCTTCCCATCCACTCAGCTTTACTATTTCCTCCGCCTCGTCGAACTTGTCAAGGAGCCTTTTCGATCCAAAGCCCACACAGGCACTGCGCAAGCGGCACCTTCCTTTGCCGACCACGCTTACACATTTACTTCTTCCTCCAGTCCATGCTCATCAATGGAAACTTCAACTTGGGTTTTGGCTTCAACACTGGGTATCTCAGCATTTCGAGTCACTGAAACACGCAGTGTTTAAATTGGGGGGACCGGATCTTCAATTGTCGCAAATGGCAAAAGCGCTGGACTCCAGATACCTCTTTTCCTTGTTCCTGCTCACCTCGTCCCACGCGACGGTCGCCCGTTCTCACGCCATGTTCATTACAGGCTTTGACGAAATCAACACCCTGATCGACGTCAACGTCATGTCGGCCTCCATGAAAGATCAGTACTTCGGCGACGTAGAACAACTACGAGCTCGCCTTGCTCTGAAGCTGGCGCACAGATGGAACCTACGACATTCCAGCCTTGATGACATCCAACAACTTTTGACTGAATTGCTGGATGAACACCACAGGATCTTTTTTGGACTGCGGAAGCGCTTCAGGTGCTCTCCAGCCCTTGTGATCCAGCTGATCATTTTCCTTCAAGAGCTCATGCGATTTGTCCCACACTTTTCTTGACCCTGCTTCACAGGACGTTTTGCACTGGCGAGGTCTTCGCCCTTGGCACTCAGCCCGCTGCGCCTTTCCGAGCTCACGTGGTCACTAGGATACATGCTCGTCTTCAACCGCAATATTCCTGGGGTTTTCGTCTTCATGATCCGCATCCTGCCCAAGCCCTTGAAGGACTAGCTCAAAGCCAGACCAGCCATTTCTTTCTTTCGCACTTGGGCATCATTATTACTCCCAGTTTTCGGGGCACTGATCTTTGAGCTCACCAAGATCACTTTGCCGCATTCCTGGACAACTTCCCGTGCAAGATCTTGTTCAACAACTATGGGATGCATTATCCACTGCGGATCCGACCGAGTACATCCAGCTTATATCGCAGGATTCGGGCTTCTTCACTTCCATTCTGGTTGAACGATTTCATCAGGCCTTGCAGGTACTACTTCATCAATACAACACCAAGGTCGGCTTGAGCAATGTTTCGCATTGGTCCGTCTATGAAGTCAAGTCACACCATCGCAGACGCATCTTCAAAGGCAAGTGGCGACGCATGACTAAAATCCCCCGAGTATTCCACCCCCAGGACCTGAAGCTCCTCCTTGATTTTGCCATTGCCAACAGCCACTTTGAGATCAATGGGTTTCTTTTTCGCCAAGAACGTGGGTGGAGTAGCTGTGGGATCGCCTGCTGCACCTCCGCTGTGTAACCTCGTTGCCACGGTTGAAGACTTTTCTGGCATCAAACTATGACATCACTTCGACACCGTCTACCTGACTCCGGCGTCCTTTGGCATGAGCGCTACGTCGACAACAGGTTTATACTACTACGCTCTTCAGCTCCGCCTTCAGATGTTCTCACCAATTTCCTTTCCCTCGTTTTACGGTCCGCCGGTTCTTCTTGAAACTCAGCATGACACCAAGGTCCTGGGCTACATGTGTGACTCTTGAAGGCACCATCACCCTTGCCGGAACAGCTTGCCACACATTTGGGCTGCTGGAGAAGTGCTGGCCCACATCCGGAAGACCAAGATCCAGCTTCAGCGGTTTGACCGCACTTCTAAGAAAGACTCCTATGGCAATCAATTTCTTCTTCAACTTTGAGCCGCGCCGGACCATTCCAGGAAACGCTGGCAATCACACTGGGCCCACGACACTGACGTCCGCGCGGAAATCAATATCCTGCGTGATGAGGAGCTCATACGCCGGTCCAAGTGGGAGGATACTCCGTTGCCGAATGAGGACTTCAGCAATTGGAACGAAGTTTGGATTCTGTGTGGGCGGAGTTGCCCGCTTGCGCTAGGCTCACTGCATGGTGCCGAAAGGCGGCGCACCCGCTGACACCGCTGCCTGGCATTTCTTTGATTGTGCGCACAGCAAAGACAAGAGGTGGAATCTCAGATCGACCTTGGCGATCCCTGCCTATGTGGCTCTGTTCTGGTGAGGGTCCATATCGACATCAGCGCCTGCTCGGTCTGTTTCCGACTTCGACACCTGAACAGCAACCGCTGTGCGCTGCGTCTTCTGAGTGGTTTTGTGCGGGATATGCATTTTTCGTGATGTAACCCGTGGCCTTTGTGATGGCAGCTTCGTTGTCTTCCGGGGAATCTCTTCGCAGTCTTGGATGGGTTCGTGTTGTCCCCATGAGCAACATCTTGTGTTGCTTGACTTGTATGCTCGTTGTCACCATGCGCCTTACTTTGCATCTCTTGACTTTCTACTTATTGATAATGCCTGTCCTCAGCTGCTGCCTATATCTCACAGTAGCCCAGTTGCGCTCCTTACCTATGGATCATGGTGGTCTTCTACGTGAATGTCAAGACCTTTTACATGCTTTAACTGCCACGGCCAACATCCTACTTGCGACCAGGAGGCGCCTTGAAGCACAATCCACTCTCCGAGCACCTCTTTCAGTTGCTCCTCGGCCACAGTCTCCGCCACCGGCACCACCGTCGATTCCCGCTACTACGGATTCGAGGTTGCCATTACCTTACCACCTACCACGAAGGCACCAACATCGCCTGCTCCTCCACCACCGTTGCCTCCACCCATGACGACACCACCCATCGTCTCCGAAGGCAGCGCCGGCAAGGCGTCTGGGATGGTCCTACCTGGACCTATCACACTGTATGCTACGTCCGCTTCCCGGCAGCGCTCCTCGCCTTGGGACCTCACCCAGTATCTCACAAGCGCATCTCGAGAACGCAACGGGCGTCGGAGATCGTGACGGACCTCGGGTTTGGCTCGCGGACGTTGGCCAGCCATGCGTGTAAAAATCAGTTCTGCTTCATGCATGTTTTTCTGCCTTGATTCCCATGAATCTGCTTGCAGCCGTTCTTTGCTTGAGTTAATAATCACTTGCTGTCGGTTGCCATGCTACTGTCCACGGAGTTCGTCAACAACCTCATCTTCCTTCTCAAAGCGATCTCCTGGCAAATTTCGGCGGTGTTGGACACCTTGAACTATGCAGCTTCTGAGCATCAGTCAGACTGCAACAGCTGCAACAGCGCGGGCGCCTTTGAGCCTCGCGGCACACGCCGGACCACGACTCCACCTCCTGCAAGAGCCCGACCTGTGGATACATCATATACGTGGTATGTGCCGGTGGCTCGTCCCCCTCCAGGTCGCGGAGACATTACGCGTGTGAGAGGTGCTGAGTGACGCGCTCCTGCGTCCGTTCAACCTTGACTTGCCTGCTCGTTTGACTTTGACTTCTCACGCACCTGCCCCGCACCCGAAGACCAAGCCGCCCAAGGCCGTGATCACATCGACCTCATCATCGGAGTAATGAGTACTTTCCATCGGCGCCAGAGACTCGCATGTTTGAAGGCTGACACTTTGAGTGGCGCCATCGACTTCATTTACAATCTCTGACTTTTGGCACTCACTTTTGCAAGACTTTACCTCGTTTCAGATTCAATATGTGCCGCTGAGAGTGTGCAGACTCAATTGTTGACTACATTCAACTTTAAATAAAATATATCCAAGGGGGCGTGTCAAATATACATTTTTCCCCATGCCTATGTCATGATACAGCTGCCACTTTGGTGGCTCAAGCTTGCGTTGGTGAGTTTAGAGTCCTTGGTTTTTTTTCATTGCTTGCTTGCTTGCTTGTTTGCTTGTTTGCTTGTTTGCTTGTTTGCTTGTTTGCTCGTTTGTTTGCTCGTTTGTTTGCTTGTTTGTTTGCGTGTGTGTTTTGTGTGTCTTCGTGTTTGTGCGTTTGTGTGTTTGTTTGTTTGTTTGTTTGTGTGTGTGTGTGTTTGTGTGTGTTTGTTTGGTTGTTCGTTAGTTAGTTTGTGTGTGTGTGTGTTTGCGTGTTGTGTGTTTGTGTGTCCGTCGTTGCTTTTGCTGTTGCTGCTGTTGTTGGCTGCCGGTGGCTGCGTGTTGTTTTTAGTTGTTTGGTGTTTACCGCTTTTGTTTGGATTGGTTCGCAGTTGTTTGTTGTTGCCTGTTGTTGCTTGTTGCTGTTTGTTGTTGTTCTCCCTTAGATGACTTGTTTGTTACAAGCTGACTACTGGTGACCAACATGTTGACAGTCATCGGTTTAGGGCGAGGTGGATGTAGATGAGCGTCTGTTTGCAGGCATGGTGTGCTTCGCAGTGTCATAGGAGGGGTCTTTGATGTAGCGCCAGTGAGGTAGTCTTCTCCTCTTCACGTAGCAATGTCTCCGGTTTTCAAAAAGAACGATGGTTGGAAAGAACGGACAAGGAATCAACCCTTAGACATACAGCTATGATTTGTATTATAGAGAACCACCATGTCCACCACTCCTTTCGGACTCCATGGAAAAAATCCCACCCTCTTTCTGGGTTGCTGTTGACCCCGCCCAGTGGCGCGGGGCGCGGCAAAAGTCAGAACGCCTCGGCGCAGACAACTGCAGGGGAAATCACCGCCGTGGCGCAATAAGGACGCTTGCATGGGTCCATCAGCGCGGCTTTCTGGGTTGCTTTTTACAGCAGGCCCCTGCTGTTGCGTGTTTGTGTGATGCGAACGCGAGTTTTTAGCTTGCAGCGCAAACTTGTTCGGCAAGGGTTTCTTTTTCGCTTATGCGTTTGCAGCCCAGCAGGGGTTGTCCGCATGTCTGCTGGCGGAATATGCTTTGCCAACGTAACACGAACTGCTCAACAAACGCTTGCAGCACCTCACGCGCGCAGCTCGCAAGTGGGGCGCATTGCTTTTCCTGACACGGAGTTTTCCATATTCCTCGAATTCATTGCTTGTGTTCTCATGTTATCTCACTGGATTTTTCTGTGATTGAGGAGTTGCAGAACGAGTCACCAGAAGCGCCGGAGCTGCAGCAGCTTCGCCAGCAGCAGCTGGCGGAGTTGGACGCGCTGCTTGTGGCCGGGGCTTCGCCAGAGCACCGGGAGAAGCTGGGCAGCGAAGCAGCCCAGCAGCGGGAGCTCCAGCACAAGCTGGCCAAGAAGAGGGAGGAGCTGGCGCTGCTTGAAACGAGCTTGCACTTGGCCGGGGCCAAAGATGATGAGCCTGCCACCCGGCCAAGCATTCGATTTCATGCCGTGGGCACCACCAACACCACTTCATTGTCATGTCCCAGATGTCACCACCTCTGTTCACCCTGAGCGTTGTGATTGGGGCGTGAAGAACGCTCTGGTCAAAGGACAGCAACACCGCATGTCCAAAATGTGTATTTAGATTATGCATTTTGGCCTGAAACGGACTCCTCTTCTAAATGCACTTGCCTGAGTTGCCCAGTTTGGCGTCGGCTCGCGTTCTTCTTCGGTGAAGTCTTGTGATTGATGCGCTCACACGGGTACATTTGCAAGCCTGGAACCGGACGGCCGTCTAGCCTTTCCACGCGCGTTGCGTTTCAGGTTGTGGGTTCGCTTTAGAATTGAAAGCCAAATCCACTCCATACCGACATGGCTCCCAAATCAGCACATGTGCCAGCTGCGTATCCTGATCTTAGGTGAAAGCGGACTTACGAGAGGATCTGGCAGCCTTTGGCAGCGACGAGTTGCAGCAGGCAGTGGAGAAGCTGCCCGGGTCCACTTCCATCTTGCAGCATTTGTTGATGGCCCACCCGAGTTGGAAGCAGCGGTTTTATCAAATTGGTGGTTTGGAGAAGATCTTGGAGAAGATGGAAAGGACCAAGAAGGTGTTCTATCACCAGCGCCTGGCCCAGTGCCTCTGCCGCACCCTGGACATGGACAGGGTCAGCGCCCGGCCAGATCCTGACAAAAATATCGCACGGCTAGTTCAACAAGTACTGGACATCACCAACGGGGCGCGGTTCCCCTTGGACTCCAACAGCGATGAAGCTCGAATTCTGGAATACATGGAGCTGATGGAGGCTATCGCTCAGGAGCGGTTTGATCGTGGGAGAGGGTTTGGAGGGTTGCTATGTGGTTTGGGGTGTGCAATTTGAAAGTATGCCAAGTATGCTGCATTGTTTGAGGACAAAGTGGCGCGACGTCTCCTGGTTCAAGGAGGGGCTGTGGCCGTGGCCTTGCAGTTCACACAGCACCGCGCACAAGCCGTGGCAGCTGCAGCGCTGAACGCTTTGGGCCAGGTGGCCAGTGATTCCGAGTCGGAGATCCACATCCCGGCGGAGGCCTTGCGCTTTGCGCTGAGCATTCTGCAGAGCGGCCAGTCCGCGCGGATGAAGAAGGCGGCCGCCCAATGCCTGCAGCGCCTGTGTTACGGGTCCACACCCTCTGCGCAAGAGCTGCGCCGCAGTTTAGAAGCCTTGAGAGCCGTGCCAGAGCTCCTCGAGGCAGCCAGGCACTTCCAATCAGCTGAGCGGCAGGTGGGCAGGAATGATGGAGCAGAAGTGGCTCGGCATGTGAAGAATGCAGCCTTGTTGATGTTGAATGACCGAGATAAGATCACACCAGATCCAAGCCACCGGCGTATCGTTCTGGAGGCCATGGCGGATGCCACTGCCAAGTCCTTTGCAAAGGAAGTGGCCTTCAACAACGTTGCGGCGGGCATTCAGTGCTTTGGACATGTCAAGTTGGGTGCCTGGACTGCTCGTCCTATCACTGCTGGCGGGCCGTTACAATGCTCCACTTCATGGATGAACCCCATGTACGCACTGCGCTTTCAAACGGCTCAAAAAAAGGTGGCACTGGCGGTGTCAGCTCCTTGGAAGTGATTGAGGCACTTATTTCTGACTACTGGGCGCTTCACGCTGGGCTTTCTGACTACTGCATGGGATTGGTGTTTGGCGCAGGCAACAGGACAAGTTGTTGCAACCCATGAGGCCAGACACAAAACGCGTAATTATGCATAATTTAATCATTAGGCAAACAAGAGGTGTGCTGGCGGCATCCACCCTTTCCTCATTTCGAAAAGTTCTGAGGATAGCTCGCAATTAACATGGTTGAGTTGATATTTTGTGCTTTGGCCGTCAGCGAGGTTGTTGATCCTGATGCAGAAGCCAGGCGGGAGCAAGGGGCAAGCCAACAACAGCGCAGCCTCTACCATGTTTCCAGGATTGTGACTGTCAAGGGGTCGCAGTCTGCCCAAGGAGAGGAAAAGGATCAGGCCACATTCCTGGAAGACTTAATCGCAAGAGGACTCAACTCCCCGCTCTTCTGGCAAGGATCCCAGAGTTCAGCGCCTTTCATGTCTGAAGATGTGACAGCCCAGCATTTGGATGAGATGGACACAGAGGATTCCCACATTCTCATGCTATCTATGGGGACTGCTTTGCAGGAAAAACGATACGTGATCAGTGTTTGTGCAGATGCTGAGATGGAGCTCATGCCGTTGTCCACAGAAGGTTGGCAGAGGCGTAGTTTTCTCGGCCACTGGCACGGCGAAGTTCCGCGATCAGCACAGTCTATGATCCGACTGCAACAGAGTTTCCCACAGCTCATCATCACGAACGCATCGACGTCCACGGCAAGCGTGTGTTTGGTTCTTTCCTACAGCAAGAAAGATACCCAGCACATGAAGAAGCATTCATGGCACGAGGAGGACGATGAGGACAACATTGATCCGTCCTGCCCGGATGAATCTTACCCCTTGCTTGATGTGCAGCTCTTTGACAACGGCAGGCATCCAATTCACCGCTATATGGGTGGTGGTTCAGCCGTGGCCAAGAATCGCAAAGCATCCAACGAGTGGGTGGCACTGGGCGCGAAATTGCCACCATGCAGCACTCACAATCTGGTGATGAGCAGGTGCTGGGCCCAAGCGCAAGAGCAAGTCGCAGACAACAAGGCATACCAATCGTTTCGGTTGCTTGTGCTTTCTGACTGCAACGAACTGGAGATGCAACCAGCGCGTTGCAGTAATGAGTGGCGTGTGAAGTCGACAACTCTGCAAAGAGTCCAGGAGACAACAGCAACAACATTGAATTTGAAGCTCAAAGAGGCTTCAGGCTCTCAGCCGCTGCCTCAGCCTCTTCATTTGCTTGTCACCACTTGCGCCGATGATAAATCGCCCGCTTACATGATGCTGCAAGTCCATCCAGCCAGTGCCAAAGAAGAGGTCGACCCAGCAGTTTGCCCCAGGAAGGATGGCAAGCGTGTGTTTCTGTCTCATAGCGCGCACTACGAGTATGAGCTCAGCGGAAGCAACGGAAGCGACTGGACAATCAAGATCAATTATCACCCGCAGTGCAAACCTGGTTTTCTGGTGGGCATGCATGTGTTCAGTCTTTGTGATGTGGACATACAGTGGCAAAAGCCCTCAGGCAAAGTTGATGCAACCAGTGAGGCAGAGCGAACTTTTGTAGATGAGTTTTACACAAAACTCCCTTCTTGGCATGACCCACATACAGAGGAAGATCTGCAGATTGAGGATTCGGTCTTCCCACCAGTGCCAACACAACGACCTGAAGACAAGGAGATGGTCTCAGTAAGTGTGGCTTACTTGCAGCGCCTGCATCGCCGAGCCTTGCGAGACCAGCGCGGCCAGGAGGAGTAGCCGAAGCTGTGTGAATGTGCTTTGGAATCGCAAAAGCGATTCTGGAGCTGCATTTCCAATACGCAAGCAGTCCTGCACAAGCTTTCAGGACTGGACATGCAGTTTAGCCTTTACAAGTTGAAGGAAATGATGCGCGAAGCAGCGGGCTATTCTTGGCGTTGGGCATTCTAAAGGACTGGATTCTTCCATGCACTTTGCAAGTTCAATTTCATATGCCCGTCATAGATTTATGAAGCCATGCCCTCCGCGTGCTTGGCAATCAATTCTATGGTTATGTTGGGGTAAAAATGGTGCGCACCCTTTCCCGATGCGTCTTGAGCCAACGTTTCGGTCGGTCGCTAATGTCGAGTGCTGTTTCCACACTCCCCCTGTGGCATTCGCCACATCAGGCAAATCAAACCGGTTCCCACCCCGAGGATTCAGATGTTTCCTCCCGAGATGGGTCAGGTTCCACCCCGGCCCTAGGAAACTAGACCATTGGCCCGAAAGCATAACATCGCAAGCGAGGTCGGCCCAACGCTGCTGGATGCGTTCTTTTTCCCTCCACGAAGCATTTGTGAAGCAAGCGCGAGACAGCACCAGGCAAGGTGCTCTGCGCAAACTGGTCGGTGCAAGTTGGTCTGTGCAAGTTGCTCTGCGCAAGTTGCTCCGCGCAAGTTGCTCCGGCAAGTTGGTCCCTGCAAGTGGCTCCCTGCAAGTTGCTCTGTGCAAATTGCGCTCCCTGCAAGTTGCTCTGTGCAAGCTGCTCTGTGCAAGTTGCTCTGTGCAAGTTGCTCTGCGTAAGTTGCTCTGCGCAAGTTGCTCTAGGCAAGGCGCTCTGCGCAAACTGGTCGGTGCAAGTTGGTCTGCGCAAGTTGCTCTGTGCAACTTGCTTGCTCTGCGCAAGTTGCTTTAAAATGCAAGTTGCATCTTGCGACGCCCGCCCGCGGACCAGGGAGGAATCGAACCCGCGAGCAGGCGCGCGAACCACGAGACAACTCCCGAGGACCAGTTCGAACAACAAAAGTCGCAAAAAACCTCGAGTTTTTGCACCTCGACCACGCCGATTCCCGCAGAGGGTTGCGCGAGCACCGCAGAAATCGCAAAAAAACCATGGGTTTTTGCACCTCGACCACGCCGATCCCCGCAGAGGGTCGCGCGGGAACTTTAGAAATTGCAAAAAACCTCGAGTTTTTGCACCTCGACCACGCCGATCCCCGCAGAGGGTCGCGCGGGAACTTTAGAAATCGCAAAAAACCTCAAGTTTTTGCACCTCGACCACGCCGATCCCCGCAGAGGGTCGCGCGAGCACCGCAGAAATCGCAAAAAAACCTCGAGTTTTTGCACCTCGACCACGCCGATCCCCGCAGAGGGTCGCGCACCGCAAAAAACCTCGAGTTTTTGCACCTCGACCACGCCGATCCCCGCAGAGGGTCGCGCGAGCACCGCAGAAATCGCAAAAAACCTCGAGTTTTTGCACCTCGACCACGCCGATCCCCGCAGAGGGTCGATTTTCGTGTAGTGTCGTCGGCACTACCCCGCCGCCCTAAGAAGAGATTTTAACTCCTCGCAAGTCAATTGCACTTGACTCCTTGCACTTGCAACTTGCACTTGACTCCTTGCACTTGCAACTTGCACTTGACTCCATGCACTTGCAACTTGCACTTGACTCCTTGCACTTGCAACTTGCACTTGGCTGCTTGCACTTGCAACTTGACTTGACTGCTTGGCTCCTTGCAGCTCGCAATGACTCTCATGACTCCTTGCAATGACTCCTTGCAATGACTCCTTGCAATGACTCCTTGCAATGACTCCTTGCAATGACTCCTTGCAATGACTCCTTGCAATGACTCCTTGCAATGACTCCTTGCAATGACTCCTTGCAATGACTCCTTGCAATGACTCCTTGCAATGACTCCTTGCAATGACTCCTTGCAATGACTCCTTGCAATGACTCCTTGCAATGACTCCTTGCAATGACTCCTTGCAATGAATGACTCCTTGCAATGACTCCTTGCAATGACTCCTTGCAATGACTCCTTGCAATGACTCCTTGCAATGACTCCTTGCAATGACTCCTTGCAATGACTCCTTGCAATGACTCCAAATGACTCCTTGCAATGACTCCTTGCAATGACTCCTTGCAATGACTCCTTGCAATGGCTCCTTGCATTGTCTTTCATGATGATGATTCCTTGCAATGACTCCTTGCATTGACTTTCATGATGATGATTCCTTGCAATGACACCTTGTAATGACTCTCATGAGAACAACTCAAGTGAACCCAGCGGAAGAGCCCTTCGCCATGCTTTCGGGAAAACATGAAGAAACGCTACCGGACCCGCCCCAGTTCCTCGCTCCACCGGGCCACCCTTGGCATACCCAGTCTCCCAAGTTCTCGCCCGATAATACGACGCCTTCTCCTTCACCTTCGCCTCCAAGACCTCCCTCTGAGCCACCGGTCCGCCAACAAAAGGTAGTCGAACCCGTCCATGAGTTGGCCTCCCGGAAGGTGTCCTGTCTCCAATTGTCGACGAATGTCCTTCTGCAGCGCTCCTGGTCAACAAAAACCAGGTGGTTTAAGTAGTCGAGGGCCTCGCCTGGCAAATAAATTGCTTCATACATACACCCCCCCTACATTTTTTTCCATCTTCCATCTTCTACCCTTTTTCGTTTTCATCATTTTTCTACATTCGTTTTTGTCCATCTCATCCGTTTTTTTCTCATCATTTTTCCAAAATGTTCGCCATCCTTTTCTCCTTTCTCCTCGCCTCATTCATTTCACCAACTACCCTTCAAAATGTCATTTCCTCAATCTCCTCACCTCATCCATTTCAAAAAAATAAATTTTGCAAAATATATTGCAAAAAATATTTGTCATCAAAAAAAATCGAACTGTCTAAAAACGATTTGCCCATTTCTCGGACAAAAAATAGAACAGCAACAACATCACTCCCCTCCTTCGTTTCATCACTTTCATCATATTTTTTTTTAGGCGTGGTGTCCCTTGTAGGATTTTATCTTCAATATATAAATCGCTATACTTACATTATAATTATAACATATAAGGGTATAAATGTTATAATCATAGCATGGTTTTAAATCTCTGGATGATGTTTTAACTTAATACCATATTTTCGAAAATCTGGGACATATGCTCCAAAAATCTGGGACATATGCTCCAAAAATGTGGGACATATGCCCCGAAAATCTGGGACATATGCTCCAAAAATCTGGGACATATGCTCCAAAAATGTGGGACATATGCCCCGAAAATCTGGGACATATGCTCCAAAAATGTGGGACATATGCTCCAAAAATCTGGGACATATGCTCCAAAAATGTGGGACATATGCCCCGAAAATCTGGGACATATGCTCCAAAAATCTGGGACATATGCTCCAAAAATCTGGGACATATGCTTTGAACCGCAGGCACATTTTACTTTTTTGTTGCTGGACGAACGACTTGTAGCCAAAACCCCAAAATCCATTAGATGTTTGATGTTTTGTTTATGTTCTAAACTATGGATATGCCCCTTAAAATCTATCATTTTCAAATTTTAGAATTCCTATTTTTTACTGTATTGTCGTTGGATGAACCTAGAAATTTCAAGTTTCAAGCCCAACCCCAAACTCAAAATCCTTAATCCGTCAAACACACTAAGATTTCACAAATTAATTCGCTAGGTATTTTATATAGGTCTTCTTGCTAAATAATTCTAATAAATTCATATTATTAGCATTACTTAGATATTAATTATTCAAATAATACATATACTCCATCATCATTTTTTGAAAATTTATAAAATTATAAAGTGGTGCTTTTAGGTTGTTTGATTTTTCCTGTATTCAACATATCACAATATTTCTTTTGCTTTGTAGGGTAGTCGCCCGATGGTCTTCCTATAGATTTTGCTTGAAATCTCTTTTCGATTTTCTCCTTCTCTTCGTTGCTTTGTTGTTCGCGTTCAACTGGTTTAAGTTTTTCATCAATGGATTTAATCATATCATTTAAGTTTTTGATATTTTTACCAATTAATGTTATCTTCTTCATTCAATCATTAATAGTATAATTCTCATTTTCAGACATTACTACATATTTATTTAGATAATTATTTATTTAATTATATATTTTTAAAGTGCAAGTATGTTAAATCTACTCTTTAAATACTAATTTTTCATCATTTGTTTAACAGTTTCCTGCGTTTCATTTTCATTATTATCGGATGGTGTTGCTTGCCTACCCCATTTAAAAGTTATATTATGGACATCAGTTTCTAAGTTGATACTGTCTTTAGTTTTATCAATATTCATTTTCTTATCAATTTTACTTATTTTGAAACTTGTTGGAATACATGAACATTTACAATTTCCTTTCTTTTGTATTTCTAACTCATTTTTAAGTTCTAGCATCTTTTTACACATTGGACAAGAAAACTCAATTACTGCTGTTTCTTTAACAATTTCTCCGCTATCTTCATCTGTTGAAGATAGACTTAAACCTGTCATATTTTTGTTTTTCTTTTTCTTTTTCACCATTTGTATTAGTATTTACATTTTTATTTTTGATATATTGTATTCCTAGCTTAAGTATTTCTAATGAATAATAACAGCATTTTTTTAGTTTTATTACCAGTTATTATTACTTGTTCTATATTTTCTACTTCATCTATTATATTAATATAATTTGAATAACTCCTATTCATATAAATAATAATATAAAATAGCTATATAATCTTATTATTTTCATGCATGATAGAATATTCGGAGGGCACAGCACTTGGGGTTTTCTTTGCAATGCATCAAACTAATTAGCTTCAATGCTCATTGATTGAAGAAATGGACGCATCGGCGATGCCTCGCGAAGCTTCGCGACAACCTGTTCCATTTTTATGATATTCGCCACCAGCATATCATAAAAATGATGTTCCATTTAATATTAATTACAAGTTAATTTTTAAATATAATTTTCTATATATCTTTAATATCAACTATGACAGATGTTCCAATTATAAAACCAATAAACATAACTGAATATGAATTCAAACAATCTAAATATGAGCACGTGCCAAAATTACCATTTAGAAGTATTATAGTTGCTTCTTCGACAGGCGGTAAGACTGTCCTTATTCAAAATTTAATATTGAATGTTTATAGAAATTCATTTGCAAGAATATTTATATTTTCACCCAGCGTCCATAACGACCCTACATTTACAGAAGTTAAAAAATATATCAGGGACGAATTGCACGTGGATGATGAAAAAGAACAAATTTATTTTGATAATTATAATCCAAGTGATTTAGAAAATGTAATTGAAAGACAGAAGAAAATAATTAATTATATGAAATCTAAAAGATAAAGAAACTGCATTCAATATTAATCGTTATAGATGACCACGCAGACGACCCTAAATTTGTTAGATATAGTAAATTATTACATGGATTATTTACAAGAGGCAGGCACGATGCAGTAAGTGTGATTTGTTCAACACAAAAATATAATGTTTTAGCGCCTATCATTCGTTTAAATGCCAGTTCATTATATATTGTTAGGTTGAAAAATGCCAGTGAATTAATGAGTTTTATTGAAGAAAATAGCGCCATTGTTGACAAACAGCAATTATTAGATATGTATCATCAAGCCGTTAATTTTGCTCCATATTCTTTTTTCTACGTGAATATGAATTCAAAAGACATTAACAAAATGTTTCATATCAATTTTGAACAGGCGTTTCAAATTACAAATGATGAATAAAGAAATTACAATTTAATATAATATAATAATATGCCAATGAAACTATGTAAATGTGGTGGATTTTAGCGTAGAGGTAATTATAATTTTCATACTAATTCTTGGATACATAAACTTTATAAAGTGTTAAAAAGACGACCAACAGACGAGGAATTATTAAGATTTCAAAAATAATTTTGTTGATGAAGAAGATTTAATAGATGATATGTGTAGCAATGCCTCAACGAAATTACCAGAAGATGAAATGACAGATTATGATACTAGTTAATAGCATTAAGCCATAGGCTTAATGTTATTAATTCAAAATAATGAAGAACTACATAAATTCAAGGCGGGTAATTTTTAATATATCTCATCTTTTTTACATTCATTAACTTTTCCTAATTTATTTATTATTGCTTTCAATCCATTTATTTGTATAATATCAATTTTTGACATGTCGCTTATCATCTAAATATCTATATCTTTTATTACTTTAATTGCTTCATCGTCACCAATTTCTACTGGTTTTGATTTACTTGAACCCATTATATATATATATATATTATTTAGATTCTAATTTTTCAAAATTTTTATCTTTTTGTGGTTCTTCTTCTTCGTCTTCAGTTGGTGCTGGTATTTTTGTTGGACTTTCAGATGAAGAACTATGGACAGTAATGGGTGGAGAACTATGAACACTAATAGCTTCATTTGATGAATTGCTACTGCTAGCTTGTGCATTTCCTGCTGTTATTTGATTGACTAAATCTGCGATATTTATTGTTGTTGCAATTGCGCTATGTGATAAGTTTAATATTATATCTGCTACTGTAGCGCCGTTGTGTAGCATTATTTCTATCATTTTTGTCAGTTTGAACTTCTTTTCTTCTTCATCGCTGTCCTCCTCGTCTGGTGGTTTCTTTGGCGGTGGTTCTGGCGGTTTGTTGTTGTCAAGCATTGTAGTAAAGGCTGACACCATTGCGTCGCGTTGGTTTTTCGGGGTTTGTGTTGCTTGCGTTCTTGTTGGCTCATTTCTCTTGTATGTGTTGTGCCAAAAGTTTTTAAGCATTATTTTAAACATATTGTCCTGGTTTTCCTTGACCTTAAACGCTTCAAATGTCATATTTAATTGTTGATTTGCATCATTGTATAACTTTTCGTCAGTCTCTCTGGTTGCTGTGGCAATAGTATCTGTGTTGGTTGCAATGTCAATAAATTCTCTCGGTATGCCCTTTTTCATCAGTTTCGGTGGTTGTATTGTTGTTGAAGTGTTTGGTTTCATTAGGTTATGTATTGTAAAACTGTCGTCATCATATTTATCATTGAATTTCTGCTTCTTTCTTTTCAGTATATTTTTAGTTAATATTATCATTATTATTATTATTTATATATTATTTCTTACCTTTGCCCTTAAAACTTGCCTTGAGTTCTTCTATTCTACCCTTGCTTAAATTTACTATCCAACCGCCATTATCAATAGTGTCTAAAATCATATCCACTAAATATTCTTTGTATGTTCTCGCCTTGCCTCGTGTTTCAATTCTTCTTGTATTTCGCTTTCTTTTGGCACTTGAATTCCTCTTAAATAAAATTGGAATTTAATATCATTTACTGTTAAATTAGGGTTTTCTTTCCAGTAAACAGGATTAATATTATTATCTAGTGTTGTTTTAAATAATGGTGTCATTGGCAATGGTGGTGGTTGTTGGGCTGTTGAACTTGATGCTCCTGTTGCTTGTTGAACTGGTGTCGCGTAAAAATTGTCATCTACTGCTTGAGGTGATAGTTCAACATCTTCTACGCGCATTGTTTGCTGGTCGTCTGCTACTGCTCTACCTGCTGGCGCTTGTCGTGGTTCTGTTGGTGCTGATTGTCTGTTTGCCACCATTTTATGAAATAATGTTCCGCCCATCTCTCTTAAATTTGATGCCATCGCTCTGCCTACTTCTTCCGCTTTCCGCTTTGTTGCAGTTGCTATATCTTGTAATTGTGTATCTACCATTGCCTCGTGTTGTCTTGTTGTTTGTAGCGGTGTTGAAAAATCATATTCGTCTGCTATTGCTTGGTCGTTTGCATGCTGTGGTGTATCTGCATCCATCTTATGAACTGCATACGTGTGTCCGTTTCTATGTGCTTCTTGTTTCATCATTGCCTCTCTCATTTGTCTGTCTAATATTCTCATCTCTTGGTCTTTCAACAATTCTAAATGGTCGCTTCCATCAAAAAAACTGCCTTGACTTGCTTTAAAAAATGTAGCATCTCTGTTAGGTAGTTTTCCTGTTATTAAATCATTTTCGCCAATTAGACCTACAATTTCTTCATAAGTAGGTCGTCTCTTGAGTCCAAATTTTGCGTATGGATTTATCAGTTCTAGTTTGTAACGTGATGTATTTATCAACCATGTAAAACCCCAATGCATGAATGTCTCACTTGCGCAGTCTCATCATTACGACTGCGTATGGCTCAAGGAAAAAGCGCGCTGTGTACAGGGTTCATTTGTGACCCTTCCCGGTTGTTTAACCTGTTCTATAGGTTATCAGCCGTAAGCGGCTCTTTGTACAGAGTTGTACGCCATGGATGGCGACCCTGGACTACCCCATACCGAGGTGCGTCCCACACCTGATGAGCCCGCAGGCGATGAAGACGCCTCGCAATATGAACCGACTAGTCGAGCAAACTCCCAAGTGGCCAGGGAGCTCATCAGGAAGGGACAGGCACTGAGCAGTCAGGGCCCCGAATCACTTCGATCTCGGAGTGACCGTGGGAGGACTGGGCGGTCTGGTGCTCGATCTCCTTCACCTGTTGGATCAGATCGGCATCGGCATGGTGACATCGTCATGTACGACCCCCAGACCGATCTCGCAAGGGGAAACCCTATGCCACAGTCCATGAATCAGTTCAACCAACATGTTGCAAACGTCCACCTCGATCCTTCAATGACGATCAACCAGGACGTGACGAACTATCAGCAGATCAACGCTACCCAGAACAATGCCCAATTCAACCAGTTCGTGAATCAGGACACCGGTCCCATGGTCGCCCAGATGGCGGAGGCAAGGCATGGTGAGATTATTGCCGGACTTCAAAGCCAATCGGAGGCCATGAGACGCGAGATTCAAATGAATGCGGAGCAGCGTGTGAACACCATGAAATCGGAAAGAGAAGCCGAGATGAAGTGCCAAAACGCCATGAACACGATCAGCGAGCAGGAGAAGCAGATCAGGGAGCTAAGGGCTATGGTCGAGCAGATGATGCAGAATCAACAGCAACCGCCTGCTCAACCTGCTCCAGCCCCTGCGCCTCCCGTTCAGCAGGCGCCAGCTACCCCTACGGCAAAGACGGATCCGTTCCCGCCGGGGCCGTGGACGATGCTGCTACCGGAGACGGTTGGCCTTGCGATGATGGTGATGGTGGAAATGACAAGGACAAGAAAAAGAAGAAGAAGAAGAAGAAAAAGAAGAAGGACCGTAGCCGACGCCGGCGACGAGATCCGTCATCTTCTCCCTCGTCATCTTCGTCATCAACTTCAACTGCATCGGATGAATCCTTTCGACGAAAGCTACTGAAGCACTTAGGTAATTCGAGCGATCCGACAGCGGAACGCGTTCGTGTAAAGGAGGGTGACAGAATTCAGATTCCCCGATTCCCGAAGCCCGAACAGTACCGTAATTGGAGGATCAAAGTTAGGGATGCTGTTGTTGCTACTTCCGACCAACCCGAAAAGGCATTTGAGTGGATTGAGGCAACTTGGATCCCAGGTCAAACTGTTGAAGTCCTTCGTGATTCAGGAATGTTTGTCCATCTTGATGCAAAGCTGGCATCGGCGTTGACGAATATCTTGGAGGGCGACCTCGCGCGGCAAGTCGACATTTTCAAAGAACAAGAAGCAAAGGAGAAACGCTATGCGAGGGGGCGCCAAATTCTTTTGATGGTTCACAAGCACTTCAGCACGAACATCAAACATGGTGCAATTTACGACTTTGAGGACTTGCTCTCTGTCCAGCTCATCAACGAGGACCTCAAGAACTTCATGACAAGATGGGACACGGTCATCGCTGGAATGGGCAATGAGCAGAATGAGAAGACCCTTGAAGCGCTGTTCCACCGCCAGATTCGAAAGTTTCGGCCTCTCAGTCATGATCTCAATGAATATGAGCGGGCTGAGGAAGGGACGGAAAAGCACTCCTATAAATTCTTGATTGACGCATCGAGGAATTATTTGGAGCGCAAGAGGCTTGTTCACATGCGGGATGCTATGTCAAGCAACACAACGGGACGTGGCAGGACTCCATCGAACAACCCTGCAGTTCCTGGAATCCCCAAGGGTGTATGTGTGAAATTTCAAACTGGCCAGTGCACCTATGGTTCAGACTGCCGATTCGAACATGTTAAGGCACCGAAAGGTAAGGGGAAAGGCAAGAAGGGCGGATCTAGATCCCAGACGCCAAGGAAGTATCGTTCGCAGAGTCCCCCTGGTTCGAAGCCCCAGGTGTGCAAGTTCTTTAAAGCGAACAGATGCGAGAGAGGGAAAGATTGCCCATGGCAGCACCCCGCAACTTCCAAGGCAGCTCCAGCCCCAAAGGCCGAGAAGACCGCTAGTGGAGACACCCCCAAGACATCGCCGAGAGAGAAAAAGAAGAAGAAGGGAAGCAGGCCTTCTTCTCAAGATTCGAAAGATTCAAAGGGTTCTCAGTCCCTCAAGTCTCCGCGATCGTCAAAAGGCAGCAATGCTGCGGTGTGCCTCCTCCAGGCGATGGTGTGCGCCGCGACCCTCGACTCGGTCGCCTCGCATCCTTGCTTGCCTAGTGTGACTCACGATGTTTTCCAGAGTATGCCATGTATCAAGAAGTGCGTGCAATTCTCTGATTACCCATCTATTTCGAACTATGAGACTGACGGCGAGCTTTGGCCCTACTCTGCCTCGTCGAGAAGGTTTGCACACGAGTTTCCTGTTGATTATGTTCCGAAGTTCGATGAGAGAGCTGTTTCTGACGCAACTCTTATCGGCACCATGCATGAAGCTATGATGAAGGATTTGCTCAAAGGCACGAAGACTCCTTGCAAATTTCAATGCGACTCTGATTTCGGCTGATTCCTGCATCCCCGCAGGCCTAACGGCCGAGCCAGAGAAGCCCGAGACCTCCCCCAAAAAGGGGAAAGCTGCTGTTGCTCGTGTGACAATGGATTCTTCTCACATTCCGTGGATCGTGGATACAGGAGCTTCCCAGGATTTGCTGTCGGGAACCGATGCGGAGGTGGGGTGTATTTACGAATCGTCTCAACCTCTGAAATTTTCCACAGCCAATGGGAATATTATCGGTACCAAGCAGGGCAGGGTCAAGATCCAACAGACCGATAGTGTTGTTCGGCCATATGTTCTTGACAAGGCTCCATCCGTGTTATCCGTGGGTATGAGATGCCTCAGGGACGGATATGATTTCGTTTGGAGAGCCCACAGCAGACCTTATTTCCGACTTCCGGATGGTTCACCTTTGTCACAGAGCATTCCAAAGGTTACATCATTACCATCAGCTCCCATCGAAATTGAGGATGAAATTCTAGTCATTGACGAGGAACCAGAAGCTGTTGAAGAGGTGCTTGTGACCAATGAGGATGATGGGGATGAATTGGGGAACGATGATTTCTTGCTTGAGGACACCATTAGCCAACCGGAAGGTGAGGTCATTGAAGAGTGCCATGACATTCCCTCCGAAGATGCGCCTAAGGTCATCGCTTCCGATTTTGTGTCTAAGCCTATTTTGAAGGACGCCCCTCGCGAACGCGGTGAAGCAGCTTTGCGTGATGAGGCGACCTCACTCCAGCACTTGATGTGTCACACTCCCAAGAACCCCTTTTGCGAGACTTGTAACAGGGCGAAGATGTACAAATATCCATCAAAACAAAAGGGAGGTTCCACTCAAGTCGAGGCCAAGAAGTTTGGTGATCACCTTACGGCGGACCATCTTATCACATCAGATGATCGTGAAATCGGCATTGATCAATCTAGAGTTGCACTTGTGGTTCGAGATGTTGCCACTGATTTCCGTTATGTTTACCCAGCAGCACGGAAAACCTCTCATCAGTGTGTGATGGCATTCAAGCACTTTGTCCGCACCGGGGAAACCGTGAACGTGTTTTACAGTGATCGGGCTCCTGAACTTGTGAAAGCCGCGGACCAATTGGAATGGAAGCATGTTCAAAGTACAAACTACATTTCCAAGACGAATGCCATTGCCGAGAGGAACGTCAGGGCGATTATCGAGGGCACGAGGACCAACCTTGAGCAAGCTGGTTTACATCATTCGTATTGGCCACATGCGGCCAAACACTATTGCATGGCGCATAACATCACGGACCACCCAGATTATCATTCACCATGGAAGGTACGTTTTGGAGAAGATTTTCCCGGACCATATTTGCCCTTTGGTTGTCAAGTCAACTTTTGGACTGGCCCGAGGAATCGACCCAACAAGCCTTTGAAGTTTGAACCTACTTCCAGGGCTGGAATATTTCTGGGGTATCCCATCCATCCTGACTTTCTTTGGCGTCACAAATTTCTCGTTGTTCCTTTGCGAGATTTGATGGAGAAGGACTATGATCAACCTATTGCTCCTTTGAGAGTAAATCAGATCAAATGTCCGGATGGTGAATTCTCTTTTCCAATGGTCGAACGGCACTTATTGCACATGAATGGCGTAATGCCGGGGCTTGAATACGCTCCTGAAACGCCCGATCCAGCTGCATTGGATGCGCCGCTCTTGGAGGAGGATTTGCCGGCAGAGATGCCAGGCCAGGATGACATCGATGATCAGGAACTCGCTGAAAACCTCGGAAAGCTGATCAAAGATTCCCCCGAAAAGGGACCCGCATCGGAAGAAATGGTCAAAGTCATTGATTTGAAGACCAGCAAGGACACCTTTGTTCCCAAAGATGGAGGTGCTCATTACGATGCGGGGGGTGTGAAAGCCCGAAGGTATTCAGGATCGAGCAAACCCGACAGTATTCCACCTTTTCTTTGGAAAACAATGTCAACAAAGCAAAGGAGACTTGCCATTATCAAGGATGAGCGAGAGAAGGCTCGCAAGGCTTTCCCCGATGAGCCCGTCTCCGAGGACCCGGAAGCTTCTTCTTCCAAAGCTAGGCCGGCGACCACTGCAGGATTGGAAGATGAATTTTCAAGCATTCCTCTTATGCCTGTTGCACCTTGCGTTGGGAACCGCTCTAAAGAGGAGACCGTTGAGGACGCGCTGGATGTTGTAGTTTTGCCTGCACTTTCTGCAAATCCCGAAATTGGTCAACATCGTTGCAAAGTTCTTCAAGCTCACCTTCACCCCGTTATTCATGCTATGGTTGCTAGACCGGTGGGGCGGAAGGAGATTGAAAGCAATGCTGATGCTCAAAAGTCTATTGACGTGGAGTGGCACAACCTTGAGAGCAAGGGCGCATGGGATTACAACACTGTGCGTGAGTGGTCGCAGGTGGTCAAAGAAGCTAAGGGGAGAAGTGAAAAGGTCCATGTTGGCAAAATCTTTGAAATCTGTGTTGAGAAAGGGAGTGAACTTCAAAAGGGAAACCCTCTTCGCAAGTTTAAGGGAAGGACTGTGTTTCAGGGGAACAACGTAAAAGACGAAAATGCTGAGCAAGCTTTATTCGCTGAACTTGGATCGGCCCCTTCCACCATGGAAGCTGCCAAAGCCATCGACGCTTATGGAGCTATGCCTGGTAACTGCACCCAACAATCCGACGGGCGACAGGCATATACACAGGCATTATACAAGGGAATCAAGACATGGGTACGCCTCCCAAAGTATCGCTGGCCGAAAGGTTGGGCCTCAAAGTATAGCGATCCAGTAGTGCAGCTCATTCTTGCTCTTTACGGCCACCCGGATTCGGGGGGTCTATGGGAGAAGCACTGTGAAGACATTCTCTTGTCCCTTGGTTTCCGTCTTGTTTACCCTGGAGCCTGGCCTTCAGTTTTCTGGCATCCGAAACTTTGACTCCTGCTCGCAGTGTACGTCGACGACTTCAAGATGTCGGGACCGGTTCAGAATGTTGCAAAAGGTTGGGAACTCATTTCTTCCAAGATTGACATGGACCCACCTTCGGCTGTTGGTAGGTACCTCGGATGTGAACATGTTGTCACGGAGAAGGTTCAACTTTCGCATGAACATCATCCTTTCGCTCATGTTTTCAATCATGACCTGGAGGATCCATCCGACAAGAATGCAGCCGCAGCTCGCCGAACTCAGGATTACTGGGAACACTATCCAGAACATGGCGTGGTTGTTTGTCAACACGAGCAGCCAAGGCGCAAATTTCGACGCACGCCTAACGGTGTTGCCAAAGAAATTGGGTTGGGCGGGACGCGGTACACAGAGTGCAGTCCATGTTTTGATAAAGATGGTGCTGCTCAGCAGTATTGGCATTTCGATGAAGACGATGATCAGATTCAGACTGTTCCTTTTCTTTGGGTTGGGACCACGTATTTCTTTCATGAAAACGTTGGAAATGCCCGCCTAGCGGCTGCGGCCGTGAAGAAGCTCAGGGACAAGACGTCCGCCAAGAAAGCCAATCGAGCCAAAGGTTTTTCGTATATCGATGAACTGTTTCAGCACCAACCTTGCATGGACAAGCCCGTCACGCTGGTTACCTATGACATGACCGGATTCCTTAAACAATGCCTTGACAGGTATGTTGAGCTTGCGGGGGGCAATGTTCAGTTCAAGAAGGTTTCCACTCCATTTCAGGATGACCGCATTGCAAGACCCACCAAAGACGATACGGAGAAGAAGGGTATTCTTCAACCCATCGCCTCCAAAATCCTCATGAAGGTCCTGTTTGCTGCGCGGATGGCCCGTTTTGATCTCTTGAGAGCGACCCAGGGACTGGCTTCTCGCGTTACCAAGTGGTCCGTCGACTGCGACCAGGCGCTCTTCCGGTTAATGTGCTATATCCATACCACAGTCGATCGGAAGATGCACGGTTTCGTTGGTGACCCCTCATCACGAACCCGACTATGGTTGTTTGCGGACTCGGATCATGCTGGCGAACATGACTCCCGCAGTACATCAGGGTGTTTTCTTGCATTGATTGGCCCTAATACCTTCTATCCTCTGACTGCATTTTCCAAAAAGCAGACTTCCACTGCGATGTCGTCCACGGAAGCCGAGGTGATTGCAGCTAATGTGGCATTGCGTGCTGTTGGACTTCCGTCTTCCTGCCTCTGGGAGATCATACAGTCGGCGGGGGGTGGTACAGAAAACCCAACATGCACTCTCACCCCATCAAGAACTTCCGATTATTGGATCAACGACACGGTCAATGGATATATAGTCAGAGTCCACAATAAAAGAAGAACCCAGTTGTTTGTTCCATCGAACGACGACTGCCCGGTTAGAACCGAGGCCTTGTCCAGCACCAGATACACGGTTCAACTCTTCAGCGATGGCAACATCAATCTCAAAGTTTCCCGAATTTGCCCAAATGATCCAGAACGCCAAACCGACTCCGCATGGATAGGCAAGACGTATTTCTTCATGCGGGGGGCCGGCGAGGCCGATCTCGAAATCGAGGCCAAAGAGATCAGGGACAACCTTACCGACTTTGAGTATGTTGGGGATGAACGTGTTGGTAGCGAGGGTGTGACTCTTATCAACAATGGTTCTTTCGAAGGCATTTTTCTCGAGGACAACCAGGCCACTATCCGTATTCTTGAAAGTGGTAGATCTCCGGCCTTTCGCCATACCGACAAGACCCAACGTGTTAATCTTGCTTGGTTAGCGGAGCAATTCAGGCGGAAACACTACAAGCTTACACACGTGTCCACCGAACTTCAGGCAGCAGATATTCTGACGAAGCCTTTCACAAATGCTGAGAAGTGGCAGGGAGGGCTCAAACTCATGAATATTGCTAGCAAAATGGATGTCCCAGGTATGCCGGCTGCTGTGTCGCCACGCCTGGAGAAATCCGAGGCCAGGAATACGGGGGGTTCCCCTAATCGTATTCTGGTTGAAGTTTGCTGTTCACACGATTCCAAGCTTGGTGATACTTCGCGCCGACCCGCTTTTGGCTGCCACGTGATTCGGATTACCCAGGACGATGATATTCTTTCCCATGCTACTCGTAAGCGTGTCGTTGACGAGGTGAAGCATATCCGCTCTATCGGCAACAAGGGTTCTATTCCTGTTTTACTATGGGCAAGTATCCCTTGTACTGGCGGAACTGCTTGGTCTCATGTTAACATGAATCATGACACGGCGAAAGAGAAGGTGAAGCGACATCGATCCATTTACAAAAGAATTTGGTCTGCCTTCATGGACCTCGTGAACTCAATGGAATTTGCCAAACCGTTGATTGCTATTGAATGGCCCAGGAGTTGCACTTACTGGGACGATAAGGCCGTTGACAAGTTCGTTATTCGAAACAACATGACTCCTGTTAAGTTTGATGGTTGTGCTGTTGGTGTCAAAACTACCGATGGGGTTCCTATGAAGAAACCATGGACTGTTAAGACCAACATGCATTGCCTCCACAATTACCTTGATGGAAGAGTATGTTCTTGCACTGTCCAACATGCTGAGGGAAGGGGACAGAATCTCAAGAATACAGAATCCTACACATACATCATGACTGACTTGGTTCACAAGGCTTTTGCTTATGCAGTGTCGGTTGGAGAGAAGGTTGCTGAAACACGTATACTTGTCGCGACCATGGCTGAAGCACTGCCCGTGGAGAAGGCCTTGAAGACGGTACGCTCGGCGTTCTCCGAGAGGCACTACAAAGATGTGCCGCTTGCTCGAGTTGACTACGGCTCGGACTACATCCTGCACGATGGGAAGGTGAAGGCCGAGGTCATCCCCGACGAGCTGCGCGTCGCCAACTGAGAGGCTTGGTCAGACATGTTCCGTGATGCGGCAACTCAATCATTCATCGTCAAGGACGTGAACTCCGGTGTCGACCTTGCCAAGATGAGTGAACGTACCGATGCGCTGGCTCTCGCCAAGAACGCCATGTCATCGTTGACAGGTACTGCGGGAATTCTCAAAGAGGCTCCGGCTGAGGCTTTCGACATCCTCTTCTGCCCGGGGAAACCCGCGGTCAACTATCTGTTTTTCGGCGACTCCTTCAATGCGTTGGTCAAAGATGGAGCAAAGACAGATGTTGGCACCATCCTCAAGGAGAATAAGCGGACGCTCTTTGGGCACAAGCACGAGGTCTGGTCCGAAATGACATGGGGCAAAGGACTAGCAGAATCTCTTGACGCTGCTGAGCGGGCAGTGCTAAAGCTCGCCGAAAGGCCTGAGCCCCGGCCGTACGTCATCGTGATCTCGTGGTCCGGGAATGACGTTGTCGGTCGTAACGGTTACATCGACAACCCCGCCGCCCTAGCGGGCTGGGCCACTGATTCCGAGGCAAAGCGGAAGGCTGCGATGGACATCATCGAAAGGAATGCCCGAGCGGTGATGACTGTCCGTGATCGGCTACGCCATATTGCTTTTCGGGAAGACGTCGTCCAGGTCGTCCTCATCGTGCCGAGGGACTATGAGACGTATGGACTGAGTGAATCTTACAAGACTCAGATGGACGGGCATGCTCGTTTGTTGCATGGTTCCGCGGGAATCACCGTCCTCGACCCCCAGACTCTCATATCCAACACGTCTCGAGCTGACCGCATCCACACCGATGACACCGAGCGGAACAGGAAGCACTACATCAATTATTATGTGGCCGCCGCCAAGCTCGGGTACTGCATTGGCCAAATCAACCGCTTCGAAATGGCGATGAATTGGTACCGCCTCGAAAGGGAATACATGAACATTGACACATCTATCCCGATCGTTGGCGCTACACCCCAGGAAACTGGCGGTCCGGCAATTGCAAAGAACCCTGAGGACCCTTTCGACAATGAGGTCCGTGAGAGGGAGTTGGAGGCGATCAACGAAATCGCCGCGCAAGAGCCGAAGCGCGAGATTTTCCTGGAGACTGAAAAGGAGGCAAACCCCCTCTACCCCCTTGACACCGTCAAGGAGGAAGCAAAGATCTTACAGATGATGCAACCCGACATTCACGCGGCGACCGTCAGCGGCCTCAACGATGTGATTGATTGGTCTTCTTCTTCGGATGAGGAGGACCTGATCAGCTTCGACCTGCCCCCTGGCTCTCAGCCTAAGGTCAGCCGGCCGAAAGGCCAGGCCGTTGAGGTTGCCGCAGTGGATGCGAATGACATTGGTGAGGACGGCCAAATCAAGCTCATCCTCACTTCCAAGCGGAAAAGTCATAACAAAATGACTGCAGCTCTCAGTGCTGCGACACCAAAGGTGAAATCAAAGGCAATGCCAATGCAGGCTGCCTCATCCAGCGATCAAGCGTCCGTGGCTGGGACCAGCAAGACTCAGCCCGGAGAGATCCGTGGCCCGGAGATCACCTTCAAGGCGAAGGCAGTTTCCAAAGCTGCTGGAAAGCCCGGGGAGACCCGTGGCCAGGCTGCTGAACCCAAGAGGGAGTGGATCAAGTGCTCAGGAATCAAGATTCCCCAGATCCAGAACTATGGCAGAAGGACGTTCTTGAGCAAGAAGGTGTCGTATTTGGTTCGAGGACATGCCCACGAACATGCGACGCGATCCATCCCTGAGATCAATCTCAAGGACAACTCCTTCGACTACGCAGCCGTCGCCAAATGGATCCAACGACGATATGACTGGAACTGCACCCAATACACTCTTCTTCAGGCCACGTCCACATCGAATCGGTTCGAGGTCTATGTCGAGTACGCGCCGGCCGGGCAGCAATGGAACGGGCTCAGTTTCATGCCGCTACGCATTCGCGCGTTCACCGGCCACAACGATTGGGTGACCGAGGCCAGCGGCTTTGACAATATTCCTGGAGATCCCATTGCAATGGATGCCAATTACACCATTGAGCACGCAAAGAAGGGTGTGCGACCGGGCTTCTGCAAAGACTTCTCGGACGCACGCCGAAAGGCGCTGCCCAAAATCGCCTACCACACGTGCAACATGCAGAATTTCTTTGACATCATCTACATGGGCATCTTTCCGGGCGGAATGGGAGACCGGCAAACCTCGCGTGGTCACGCCTACCTAACGGTAGTGCCTCCTTGGGACAGGCATGGCCGGAAGGCGGGTGGTGCGCGTGCTGACCGACCCATCAACATCGCCGTCGATGTGGAGATGTTGATCCAATTGGGATGTCGGCTGTACGCACCCGGAGACGGGGAAGCCCTGGTGACGGAGGATTGGATCACGAACAAGGTCCTCATTTACGCCTACGACGCTGAATGTGCAAAGTTTATCTGGTCTAACCGGATGTATGTCAGCGTCAGACGGAATTACCAGGACAGCATCAAGAAGTATCGGGAAGAGACCCAGAAGGGCGTTGTCGGGACCCCAGTGCTGGAATCGTTCATGGCGAAGGCAGAGAAGGAGTGTAAGCTCTATTACAAACAGTGGGCCCCGACGGCGTGCCGCGACATGACGCGGCCCCACCGCATTGGCAATGTGACGAAGGTCAGGGGCATTTACGATGAGAACCTCCCGAAGGAAGAGCAGGTCGCGCTTGAATTCGAGACCGCCCGCTATGGCCTCTACAGAAACTGGGCCCGAGCTGTGACGCAGCAGCCCGGGGAAACCCGAGGCCGGAGTGGTTTGTGGCAGGACTTGGATCCCAACAAGCAGAAGTCGACCAACTGGCGCTTCGCGGAGGTCATGCACATCCCCGACGTTGAGTGCCCGCGCTGCAAAATCCTCATCCCGGTCGGCACCATCAACTGTTTCCAGTGTGACCGTCTCATGGAGCGCATGCCCGATATCAAGAAAATAGCCAGGGTCGTCCGATTGCAGGAGATGGCCAACAGCTTGGGCGTGCCGCTTTCCATGGACCAGGTTGAGACTCAGATCTTGACGCAGCGGAAGGATGCGCGAGGGGATCGAAGCGCAAGAGGGGGCCTCGGGATCATGAAGGACATCGCCAAGAAAGCAGTTCTTCGCAACAAGGAGTACACCACGTTGTACGAGAGGCTGATCAATGACCCCTTCTACGCCTACACTGCCGCGCGGGGAGACCTGACGCCGTCCGCCCTCGAGTTTATCGAGAAGGTGGCACGATGCATTATTCCGAGTTTCGGGAGAACCAAGGAAATGATCCAAGGAAGCGTTGCTGTGCCGAAATATCACGCACGGCTAACGCTGGTGCCGCCAACGGAGGACGTGCAGGAGGTCGATCCGAAGGACGTGTATGTGGTGCATGGTGGCAGATTTCTGGAACCAGAACAATTTGCTGCATTGTATGGAAGCCTTGACAAGAGCAACCGCTACCCCGTGATGGGCTGGACCCAGGATTTCTCGTCTGTGGGAGACCCCGGAATGGTATTGGTTGAGTTGCTTTGCTTCGTCGAAGGGGAGATCCCCGGCATCGAGATCCCTGGACGAGCCACCCCGCTCCCTGCAGTTGTCGGTGTGACGCGCAAGCCCATTCCGCAGCTCCGGGAGACCGGTGGCCAATGGCAAGATCGTCAATGGAGCCAGTCGTACTGGGGAAGCTGGGGCCAATCCTGGGACTCGTGGTGGTCTGATGATCAGCGCCCGTGGAAGAGCTCCCGCAATTGGGATTGGCGATGAATGAGCGATCTCTTCAACAATATTTTCAATCTTCGGCTGACATCCATTTACATTTCAAATTCAATATTCATTATACTTCTCAATCCATGTTGGCCGAGGATCAATGTACAGTGCATGAGCACGCCTCGCGAGAGCGACGGTCAGTGGAGGCGGAAGACCTTAACTGCCGGTTGCTCGAATCCAAGTGCTTGTGTACTGCAAAAGGACTTCATGCCGATCGGGTTTCTTTGGTTGTTTCATCCCTTTCATTTGTCCTCCTGTTTCACATTCGGGCACGGGGGGTGTAGTTTGTAACGTGATGCATTTATCAACCATGTAAAACCCCAATGCATGAATGTCTCACTTGCGCAGTCTCATCATTACGACTGCGTATGGCTCAAGGAAAAAGCGCGCTGAGTACAGGGTTCATTTGTGACCCTTCCCGGTTGTTTAACCTGTTCTATAGTTATAAGTCTCCAACATGGGTTCTGAGCATGTGTTCACAAGCGGCAGGGGATCCTTCTGTGCATTTTACGATGACTTTGTTGGCGACTCAGAGTGAAGCAACTGGTTGGCACACAAGCAACTGAAGACCAACAAAGGAAGTTGAGCAGACAAGGAAAGGTTAAGAGGCCATATCTTTGCAGACAAGAACCACAGAGAGAACCTCACGCGACTTTTCGGGGAGGGTCAAACTACCGCACAGTGGACTGACCCCTTTCTGAGCCGTTTGTCCCTCCAGCGTCGGTTGTCGGCCCGGCCGCTTTCGTCGCCTCTGTTCAACCAACTTTGTAGGTCATAACCATGACTAGGACCTTAAGAATTCAACCAACCTGGATCGCCATTTGCTTTTTTTTTTATGCACTTTACACCAAAAGCCAGCAACAGTGACTGCCAAAAAAAGGCAGCAACTTGGCTATCCAGCAACTTGTTTCCCCGCTTTTGCCCCACATGACTTGGTTGCCTGCTTGGGTGTGTGGTTTTTCGCATGGATTTCGTTTCCCGCGGATCCCGAGGCCAGCGCCGGGCCGCGCTGGAGGACACCTCGTTGGCTTTGAGCCTGGCCCCGAGCTACGCCAAGCCGCGGTTCCGGCGCGCGGTGCTCCTCATGGAGCTGGCACCTCGCCCTTTGAAGAAACAGACGGATCGATCACTTTCTTAAGAAACAAAAACATTTATTATTATTATTATTATTTTGTTGGATATGTTTCTTTATTCCTGAAGAGTCCAAAGGCCTTTCGAAGATAGGCCTCTGACAAGAGGCCTCAAAAAGGTCAAAAGGCCTCATTGAGTATCATGGCGAGTATATGTGCTGAGTAACCATGCCTTTTTGAGGCCTCCCCAGGCCCCGTTTTGCCAAAAAAGTCACCGTTTTGTCTAGTAACACCATCCGAAATGCGCATAAATCTATAACTATACTTCGAAAACCATGCACCCTACCTATGCAAAAAAAGTTTGGGTGTATCACGTGTCTGTTTCCCTTGCGCGATCGCTGCATCTTCAGAGAGCGTCTAAACCAGCGCGAGATGGCAAAGAGAGCATGGATCACGCTCCACCAAACGTATCCAAGGATTTCAAATTCGGACGGGCCCCCAAACAAAACACGTCCCGGATCGTGTCGTTTCAGGGCTACCCTCAAATATACCCCTGTCCACGGGCAAACCATGACTTTTCGGGGCCGTTCCATGGCTTTTCGAGGCCTTTCCACGGGTAATCCACGGGTTGTCCACGGTCCAGGCGGTACCCAGCCACATATATTTGTGAACAAATCGAATTCGATACCAGGAGTGCCTGTGAAATCACACACGGATAGTCTGAATTGCTACCTGCCAGGAGTGCCAACCACATGGGTTGCCCCTGCATCAACACCTCCTAGCCAGGCCGTAGGGCTAGCTGCCAGAAAGGCTCACAGCCGCTCAGGGGCGATTTCCAGTGGCTGGATCCCCTCTAGCACCCTTCGAGAAAAAAGATGGCCCCAAACATAGTCAAGATTGCCACACATACTTTTCAGGGCCTAAACCTTGAAAAGGAACATACTATTTAAGGCCGAAGGCCTCACTTATTCAGGCCTAAGGCCTTACTTAGCAAGGCCCTGGAGCCTTCAAGAGTAGGCCTCTTCAACAGAACAAGGCCTAGGCCTCACCAAGAGAGGCCTTGGACGCTTAGGTTATTGTTATTAGTATTGTTATTTGTTATTTGTTTTCTGCGCCACAACTCGTAGTCCTGGACCTTCATTCGTATAGTTGGCCCGGGCAGTTATTTATGTAACGGAAGGCCCAGGATCTTTTTGTTTAAGGGGTTGTGACAACATTGTTTGGGGGCCATTCAGCCATCCATTAAAAAAACGGGAGGTTCCTCATGGATTCTGCGTGGCCACTCGTATTCTTTTGTACCATTTAGGACGTCCAACACACGCAAAACTAGCAGGAAACCAAAACGCCTACCAAAAAGGCCGGAGAATGAATCTTCAGGGTTCTTTATCGACCACTCTTTGGCATCAACTCAAAGGAGCACCTCTTTGCGTGATTAACCACCAAACTCGATCATTCTGTTTGTTTTGGGCTAATCTTTTAGTTTGGGGATGAATCTTCCGGGGTTTTGTCTTTTTTTAGTTGTTTTGCTTGGGGTGGGTGTTCTTGCTTTTTGAATCTTCCGTCTTTTTTTTGGGGGGGGGTTCTTCGGCTTGTTGCGAGGAGCGCTACGCGGAGGCCTCCGCGGATTTGGAGCGTTTGGCCCGGGAGGGGCAGACGTCCTTCGAGGCCTTCGGCGCGTGGCGCGCCCGGGCGCTGCGCTGGGCGCAGCGGCCGCCCAGGAGGAACTTCTACGCGGCGGGGCGGACGGGACGGGGGGCTGGGGTCGGGACCAAAGAACGGGCGGCCAAAAAGGAACCCAACAACTCCCAGTCTGTCTTTTTTTTAAGTTCCAAAAAAAGGGTACCCTCAAAAAAAAGAGCCTGGGCAGGTAGGTAGGGGGGGTTCCCATTTCGGGCTGCTTGGAGTAAGATACAAATAGAGTGGTTGCTTCACTTGGGTGTGCCTCTTTTTTTAGGAATTGGACCCCCCAAAAAATGGCTTCGGTGTTCCTTTTTGGTTTCCCTGCGAATCAAGCAAAAAGGAAACCAAACAAAGGGTGGCCAAAAAGGAACCCAACAGTTCCCTGTAGTTTTTTTGTTTTAAGTTCCAACAAAGGGTACCCTCACAAAAAGCCTGGGCAGGTAGGTAGGGGGGCTTCCCATTTCGGGCTCCTTGGAGCAACCACAAATGAGGAGTTCGGTGACCCCCCTAAAATGGCTTCGGTTTTCTTTTGTGGTTTCCCGGTAAATCAAGCAAAAAGGAAACCAAGCAAAGGGTAGCCAAAAAGGAAGCCAACTATTCCCTGTATTTTTTTTAGTTCCAAAAAAAGGTACCCTCAAAAAAAACAACCTGGGAACGGAACCAGGGTCCAGGTAGGTAGGGGGTGTTCCCATTTCGGGCTATTTGGAGTTAAAAACGATAGAGGGGTTTCTTCACTTGGGTGTGCCTCTTTGTTTAGGAGTTGGACCCTCCAAAATGGCATCGGTGTTTCTTTCTGGGTTCCCTGCAAATCAAGCACAAAGGAAACCAGGCAAAGGGTGTCCAAAAAGGCGTGGCTCGGTCGGGACGAGGGTCAAGTAGCTGGTGGCTGGTAGAAAAGTGAGGGTATTAAATACTAAATGGTGTTTTTGGTAAAGGCCTTGCCACTCGCAAAGATCCTATCTATGGTTATAGAGCACTTGACTAAGGGAATCTCCATTTATAGTTCCAGCCCTTCCAAGGCTGGCTGCTGGTTGGAAAAGGGTTCAGGAGCCCGGAAGGTCCAAGTGTTTGCTTCTGAAGAGAGGGCCAAATCCAAAGCTACCAGGAGTTCTGGTAAGGATATGGTAGCAACTCGCTCACTTCCTGAGTTTGCCGGACTTTTGGTACATTTTGGGAGACGGGGCCATTTTCGTGGCGAACCAAAATCCGATGTTCAACGAGACATTTCCCTTTAAAGGGAAGCTCCAGCCTTAATGGACACCACCTGCGGGGGAAATCCAGGGACTCACCTCCATTTTTTGTGTGTCTTTGTTCGAAGGTACCGTTATTTTTTGTTTCTCTGGGAAGCCGGCAAGATTAAGCCCATGTTGGATCCTCAAAAATATTTGTTGAGACAAACGCGTATGCAGACCATGGCCCTTGTTTTTTGGAAGAGGGGCTTCCCTGCACCAATGACCGAGCAGTTTATTACAGGTCCCCTTTTCCCCTGGCCACAGCCCCCATATTTGCCACAAACCAGCCAGAAAATGATCAAACTTTCGTGGCTTAGCACTCGCCCTCTGACTCGCAAGTTGGGTGGGCAGCCCCAGCATGCGTGGGTCCGCTTTGATCGGTTTCCTGTAAAAAGCTACGGAAGATGCCACAAACAGACACCCGGCGCTCTTCACGCCGGCGCTTTTGGCAAGGTACTGGGAGTCGCCTTCACAGCCTCCCAGGCCGAGATCAAGACACGTGGCATGCACAACCTGTGAGGTGGGTTTCCGGTTGGTGATGTTTAAAGGGGACATATGGAGGGGGGCCCAAGGGGGCCCCCCAAAAAAATCAAGAGCCAAACGAAATAGTCGGTTTGTGTTCCCTTCCCCGGGTTCCATTTGTATCAATCTTTGGCCTTTGGTGTTCAAACTTTACTTTGAACATGTTGATCAATTTCATGGGCTGGATTCTTATAGGTTCCCTATGTGTTTTTTGGAGCACCTTGGGGTGCCGCGAGTTTCCCAGACAGACGTTTTCTTTTTCACCTGACCCCTGCGCGCATTCGAGGAAGGCGTACCGGAAGTTGGCCCTGAAGTGGCACCCAGACAAGAACCCAGACGTCGCTGACGCGGCCCAGAGGTTCCAGGAGCCTCACGCCGTTTGAACTGGCGCAAGGTTAAAGGCTTTTTGAGGAACTTCTAAAGCATCAGGAATCAAACTGTTTTCCGTCTTTTAAGAGAGCACCGGAAAAGGTGTTGGCCAAAAGTGTTGCATGCCATGTTTGGAGTGTTTCCCCTGGAGCTCAACGGGCCGAAAACATGTGCTTTGTTTTCTGGTTGCCCCTGGAAGCCATCCCAACACGGCCCTACACAACATCTCCCTCCCTGAGTGGGACTGTATATAAACTTGTTGGGTCTGGTTGCCATAGTGGCAATTAAACTTGCCTTGGCCCATCCATCCACTTGATCGGCGAGTCTTGCTTCAACTTTCAGTGGTTGGAGCAACAAGTTTTGCTGCCTTTTGTTTGGCCCATCCACATCCAAAGCGACAAAGCTAGACCCCTGGGTCAAGGTCGGGATAAGTGAGCTAAACCCCTGAAGGCTTGGGTCGGTTGAGGTCGGGCACTAGGTCTACCAAGCAGACTGCAGAGAGAGAAGGGTACCCTTCTAAGCTCTCACTGGAGGAGTTTGGGGAGATGGCCAGGACTTGCAGGAGGCCTTCGAGACGTTGTCGGACCCCAAGCGGCGCCAGGAATTGGACGACCCACTCGCAGGCCATCGGGGCCGGGGGGGTCAGGGGGGGGGGGTTCGGGGTCCAGGGCCGGAGAGGTGGCGTGTCTTTTGCCGGACGGATTTGTTTGGGGGGTTGGCTTGGAAGGGAGGGTCTCTTGATCTTTGAATTGGAGAGAGTGTGCTAATTTCGGAGGTTGGAGGCAGGTGGCAGGGTGAGAAGTTGGTCGAACTGACAAGCGGTGCTGGTCTGAAAAAAACTATCTTGGAGTTTGGGGTAGACTAAGTATGAAGAGCGTCAGGTTGTTTTGTTGCAAACAAACAGTTGCGTACCCTGACGTGGGCCAAGGATTTCTCTTGGGGTGCGTTTTGAAATTCGGAAGGCGAGACAAGAGTTATGTCAACAGAAAGGGGCCCAAAGGTTGATTCCCCTCTCTTTACCCTCTTTAAAACACCCCCCTCCCCCATTTTCCGGGATTTGCCGACTTTTTGCAGAGAAGCATGGCTGAGCATGCGTAACCAGATGACCCCTGCGCGCGCAATGGCCCGCACAATGGGTCAAGTGAATCCTGCATGTGAGCTTTTGGAGCAACCATGGTGAGTCGACTTCTTGTTTGATGGACTCCCTGTGTCAACCACTTCTGGGTGTGTCTTGTGTTTGAGACTACGTACCCCTTTTTTGGGGTTTGATTCAAAAGGAGGGTCTTTTTAGGGAGAGAGGCATTCCTTTGAGACCATGCGCCTCTCCCATCGCAGAACGTGAGTTCGCAATCTTTGAACCCTCCGTCAAAATTAAACCTTCGCCAGTCATGTTGCAACCGCTCTGTCAAGCGCTGGCGGCTGGGTTTCTTTTGTTCGATGGTTGCTGAACGGACAACTGGCCTGCAAAGCATCAAAGACAAAAGCAAGCTGGGCAACCAAGAGCCCACCACCCAACCAACCAACCGAGCCAAACAACCAACCACCCAGCCAACCAAGCCAACCAAGCCAACCAAGCCAACCAAGCCAACCAAGCCAACCAGCCAGCCAGCCAGCCAAGCAAGCTCAACAGTTGATCTTATGACTCTTTGTGAGGTCCTACTCAGCGCATACATATGGGCTTTCGCAAGCAAATTAATTTCCTTTAACTTAACAATGGCACCAAACCAGTGACAGAATTCCCTGAAGCAAATGAAAGTCATTGGGTTTTCAGTGTTCACCAAACTGCGACTATTTCCACTAGTGATAGATTCCTTCTAACACCAACAGGGGGATAATACAACATGTCTTCTTCAGCAAATGGAAGTCATGGGTTTTCCGCTTTCGCAAAGCTGGTTGGCCCTCCCGATGGGCTTCCTCCCCCGCTTTCATACGTGACCCCCCATTTGCTGTGTGGCCGAGGTCCAAGGGTTTCCCTTTCTCAACAAACAGGTTGGTTGGTTTGGGTTGGGTTGGGTTGGGTTGGGTTGGGTTGGGTTGGGTTGGGCTGGGTTGGGTTGGGTTGGGTGGGGTGGGGTGGGGTGGGGTGGGGTGGTTGGTTTGGTTTGGTTTGGTTTGGTTTGGGTTGGGTTGGGTTGGGTTGGGTTGGGTTGGGTTGGTTTGGGTTGGGTTGGGTTGGGTTGGGTTGGGTTGGTTGGTTGGGTTGGGTTTGGTTTGGTTTGGTTGGGTTGGGTTGGGTTGGGTTGGGTGGTTGGTTTGGTTTGGTTTGGTTTGGGTTTGGGTTGGGTTGGGTTGGGTTGGGTTGGGTTGGTTTGGTTTGGTTTGGTTTGGTTTGGTTTGGGTTGGGTTGGGTTGGGTTGGGTTGGGTTGGTTGGTTGGGTTTGGGTTGGTTTGGTTTTGGGTTGGGTTGGGTTGGGTTGGTTTGGTTTGGTTTGGGTTGGGTTGGGTTGGGTTGGGTGGTTGGTTGGTTGGTTTGGGTTGGGTTGGGTTGGGTTGGGTTGGGTTGGGGGTTGGGTTGGGTTGGTTGGTTTGGTTTGGGTTGGGTTTGGGTTGGGTTGGGTTGGGTTGGGTTGGTTGGGTTGGGTTGGGTTGGTTGGGTTGGGTTGGTTTGGTTTTGGTTTGGGTTGGGTTGGGTTGGGTTGGGTTGGTTTGGGTTTGGTTGGTTTGGTTGGTTTGGTTGGTTTGGGTTGGGTTGGGTTGGGTTGGGTTGGTTGGTTGGTTGGTTTGGTTTGGTTTGGTTTGGGTTGGGTTGGGTTGGGTTGGGTTGGGTTGGGTTGGGTTGGGTTGGGTTGGGGTTGGTTTTGGTTTGGTTTGGTTTGGTTTGGTTTGGTTGTTGGGTTGGGTTGGGTTGGGTTGGGTTGGGGTTGGGGTTGGGTTGGGTTTGGGTTGGTTGGGTTGGGTTGGGTTGGGTTGGTTTTGGGTTGGTTTGGGTTGGGTTGGGTTGGGTTGGGTTGGGTGGTTGGTTTGGTTTGGTTTGGTTTGGTTTGGTTTGGTTTGGTTTGGGTTGGGTTGGGTTGGGTTGGGTTGGGTTGGGTTGGGTTGGGTTGGGTTGGGTTGGGTTGGGTTGGTTGGTTGGTTGGTTGGTTTGGTTTGGTTTGGTTTGGTTTGGTTTGGTTTGGGTTGGGTTGGGTTGGGTTGGGTTGGGTTGGGTTGGGTTGGGTTGGGTTGGGTTGGGTTGGGTTGGGTTGGTTGGTTGGTTGGTTTGGGTTGGTTGGTTGGTTGGTTGGTTTGGGTTGGTTGGTTGGCTGGTTGGTTGGTTGGTTGGTTGGTTGGTTGGTTGGTTGGTTGGAACCCACATGGAACCCAGTGTCGAGTTTTCCGAGCTTCTTTTCGTTCGGCCCAGGCTTTGCACATGGATATCGCTGACTGTTGAGCCTCCGTCCATCCGCTGGCGCCGTGCAAGGAAGATGCGGAAGTCGCGCGAAAAAGAAGGAGAGAGCAAACAAAACGCCGCATGAGCCGATCCAAATGTCTTCTGACAGCCCATCACATGTCCAGCTTGCACAGCTTTGATTTTGTTGCATTCTACCCTTCTAAGCACACCGGTTTGGTCTAGTGGGCACTTGTGAAGTGGTTTGCAGGCGCACGAAGCATTGATTTCCCCGAAGCCGAGCTTCTAGCTTTGTTTTCTTTTTCTTGTTGGCCCATGTTTAGCTAAGGTTTCAACAGGTTGACCTTTGTTGTATCAAGGAATTTGTGAACGTGCTTATAAGTTATAGTATATATACATATATATAGACGTAGGCACATACATTCACTTAATAATCTATTACTGTTGGTAAATCTGGATCAGTGGTGGAGTTTGGTTTCTTTGTGTTCTAGGTCCCCCAGTAGTGCCCTTTTACCCTCTTCTGGGGGGAGGGTTCCCCTACTAAAATAGACTACAGACAAAAGAAACAGTACTTTTATTCTAAGCTCTCTACTGGAGGACCTAGTGTTGCTCGACTTTGTTTGATAGATTTGCTTCCATTTGTTTAAGTTTAAACAATAAAACACCTGTTGGTTTTAAAAGGAATCGATCACCACTGGAAATATTTGTAAATTTTTTTGAGGGGGCTTAAGCAAATGGAAGTTTGTCGTTCAACCAGTTCGCAGCAATTTGTCCCATCAGCGGCCTCAGGTGATGTGCGGAGGCCTTGCAACCATCGCAGTGCTGGGCGGTGCTGTGGACGCTGCCTTGCTCCTGTGGTGCCTTACGCAGTTCCGCGACTTGGCTCAGGAAGAATGATGACCCCGGATTAATAAACCCCTGTTTATTCATATGGGGGTGTTCCCCTCCAAAAGTGAGAAATCCCTACTAAAACCAGGGACACCTCCCTATTGATAAACAGGGGTTTATTAATCCGGGGTCAACATTAGTCTTATTTTGCAAAAGAGGAAAACTCATGACTTTCATTCGCTGAAATAAAACATGTTGTATTCTCCCCCTGTTAGTTTTAGAGGGAATCTATCACTAGTGGAAGTAGTCTCAGTTTGGCGAACACTGAAAACCCAATGACTTCCATTTGCTTCAAGTTCCGTCACTGGTTTGTCCCCCATATGTGTTATGTTCATTTGTTGGTTTTAAGGTTGGAATCGATCTCACTTTTGGACATGTGTTTGCTTTGTCCAGCAGCCTTAAGCAAATGGAAGATGAAGATCCCCGAAGTGTGACATCCCTTGCTTCAGGCGAAGCAAAAATTCTTAAACACAGTTTGTTCAACAACGTTGGGACCTCTGACTTTACTTAGTGTTGATCAAGTTGCAATTAACATCTAGCTAAGCATCCACATGATGTAACAGGGAAGTACAACAAACTGGCATGGTTTACTTCAAATTAGACTTTAAATCATGGTTGTTTTATTCCAAATTATACGAATGTTTCACAGGATGTCCTTCCCAATAGAATTGTCTTGACAAATCAGTAGGCATGTAAACACAATTTATTCAACAAATTTGGGACCTGAGTTCTTAGCTTATGAACTCTACTTAATGGATTTATCAAGTTCTGCTTAATTTGTACCGAAGACTTTGGCAAGGACACAATCCAATCAGAGGAAACCATCTCTAGCTTACTGTACCAGGGCTTGGATGTGAACTTCGCACGTCCACCAAAACCCACGGTTGAAGGAAGCGGGGGAGTTGTGGTCTGCAATCTTGTTGTTTGTTGCGTTTGTTTTTTGCTTTTCTTTTGGAAAACCTTGAGAATCCAAAACAAACAACAACAGCAAAACAAAACAATATGGCAAACCCCAAGATGCAAGGAAGGGAGTGGTTGGGGTTTGCAATCCTTTTTGTGTTTCTCAAGGTGTTTTGGTTTTTTGTTTTTTGTTTTTCATAGTTTGATTAGGCATGTGCAGAGGTAGCCCTTGGCAGAGGATCCAGATGTGATTGTTGAAAAACCTAGCAAAATGCACTCTCAGGGCATCCTGTTGTGTTGTACTTTCCCCTGTTGGTTTTAAAGGGAACCTCTGGATGTTGTTTTTTTTCCAGTGGGCTTGAGCAATTAGAAGCAACTGGGGCCAATTTTGGGGCGGAAGGATTGCCTTTCTTGGTGATCCTCCACATGGGCTACTCGGCCATCTTCGCCAAGTACATCATACCTATCTTTACCATCCACGCTGCCTGACTGAGTCGATCCCATTTCTGGAGGGGCGGCGGATGAGTTGAGCCTCCCTTCACACTAATTCTTCCCCAGAATTCGCTCCCCTTTTTGTTTCTTTTTTTGGGCCCCTTTGTTTTCCACTATCCAGGCAAAAAAGACATTCTTTTGCTGGGGTCCTAGTTCCAGCCAAGATTCAGAGAAACGGAGAAACATGGAAAAGGCAGGGAGCCATGACAGGAATTCCCCTCCGGCCTCCCCCCTTTCTTTGCCCGAGCCGGCCCAAACTGGCATGGAACTTTTTAGGTACAGACCTGTTTAAAACCAACCTGAGAATCTATCCGACCTTTCTTTGACAATTTTGGACACATGCTCAGGGCCGGAACTTGGCCAATGTTGGTTACACAATTCCATGAAACGACGCATGCAAGCGGAGTTGGCAAAATCAGCAATGATCAGAACCTGAAACCTCTTCTTAGTTCCACCCAAGCCGGATCTGGGAAAATATGGGTGTGGGTCAAAATGAAACCACCAGGGGACCGCAGGTTGTAGTCCAAGTTTCCATTTGCCAGGGTTCCATTTTGGGTACATATTTTTGACCCACAGCCATATGTCGCGCCCTCAAACAATGGGGTTGCCACTGAAAGCCCATGCTTGCTCGAAACAATGCGTGTTGCCTTCTCGGAGCCTCGCCTGCTTCGGGCTTTGTGAATTATGCCGTCATCATTTTAGAGGGCAAACATGTGTAAAGACATAAGATGGGTTCAATCATCCTAGAGACCATGGTTTTTAGGGGACGAGTGGTACTGTAAGTTGTGTGGCAAGTGCCCTTTGCAAACGTATCTAACAATGTGACATGATCGCTTTGCCCCAGTGGCCATGGGGAAGACGAGTGCCTTTCTTCTGCTCCTTGAATTTTCGGGGAACACCTCCTCCAAAAGAAACAAAAATGCACTGGGCGTGAGGGTGGTCATTCTGAATGGATGGTTAGGTCAGTGACAGCCTCGTGACAAACAAGGCCACTGGGTCCAAAAACCACCCGCTTAAGGACATGCTCTGAATCAGCTGGTAAAGCAATATTCCTGGCACTTAAATGATCATGGGTGAGTCAAAACCTGTTTAATGGGGCATGTCATCTTCTTAGTGTTCCAACCATGGCCATCCCATGTGTCAGGGATTGATCAAACCCCAACTGAATTGCCCAGACCAGAAAAGGCAAATTTGGCAACTGCAGGCCAGCACATCGTTTCTGGGCCAGACCTACGACCCAACTGAAAGGCTCGAGATGTAGGAAAACAGAAATGGCTTAAAACGTCTGAGACAGTTAAACAAAATTACCTAAGTCTGGCAAGAATTTGGATGAGCTATAAGTTTGTTTAGCTGGTAGATTTAGGCTTGAATGTTGAACCAAGGAAAGGCTCGTTTTCCTAGGGTCACCTTCTTTCCCAGGTGGGCTTCGTCTCAAGA
Source organism: Effrenium voratum (assembly GCA_963377175.1). Lineage (NCBI taxonomy): Eukaryota > Dinophyceae > Suessiales > Symbiodiniaceae > Effrenium > Effrenium voratum. Next base: position 103,501 of record CAUJNA010003362.1, read on the forward strand.
AGCGAGTTGGCCAAAGACTACAAGAACGATGACGCCTGGCGGGGACATGTTGGAATGGTGGCTTCCCCAGATGGGTATTTGTCAAAATAAGGGAACCTTTTGGTTTACAGTTTACATCTAGAACCAACCTGAAAACAGTAGACTCAACCAGCGACGCACATATTTACATATACACATACATATTGCAGGTCAGCCAGCTACATCCACCAGAAAACTCGATTAACATATTGCAGTGAGTTTCGGGGTTCCCCCCCGTCCCCTGCTTGCAATATGTGGAGCATCCGAATCAGAGAGCAAACACATGTGGCCTTCCACCTTCCACCCACATTGCCATGGAATCCGCGCAGAAAATGTTAGGGCCCCATTCGGAGGTGTCCAGGTGCCGTTTGACTCAGGCAGTATATAGTGCAAGGGGAGCAACTTGAATCACCTTCCCATCCTGGCTAGGGCTGTTTTTTAGTCAGGTTTTGATTCAGCGTGACGCACAAGTGCAGGAGCACGCTCAAAGTACTTGAGAAACAGCATTTGCCACAGCTTTTGCTCATCATTCACGGACAGTCACAAATGCAACGCACTTCGCCACGAAATTGTCTCTTCGGCTTTAAGTGAAGCACGAGTCAAAGCTAGAGCTGCCACGATACTTTTTGTGGCAGGGGTGTATATCCACACATACATACATACATACATATATATTGATATATGTGTGTTCCAAGCGCCCGCGGATGTGTGTGTGTGTGTGTGTGGAAAATCAACATGTATGTGTGTGTGTGGTGTTGTGTTGCGGTCTGCTGTTTGTGGTGTCGTTTGATGTGGTGTGTCCATGTTTGTGTTTGTGTCTGTGTCTGTGTGTTTTGTTTTTGTCTTTGGTTGTGATCAATCGTTTAGTTGTGCTCTGCAGTTCGGTGTTACCATCGCTTGTTGGATAACCTTGTGCTGCAAAGAACAACGTTTATTAACAATGCTGACATACCAGTTCCTGGGAAGCTTTGTTTGCCATCGTTGTGTAGTTGGGCCTTTCCAAGCAGGTTGGTCGGCGTTCGGGATGGATTGATTGTTCCCCCCCCATCTAGCGCCCAGTTTTGAAAGGGGGCAACGGCGTCCAAAGCTGTGCCAATGACACTTTTGCCGAGGAGTTTTGGGTACTCGTCGACAAGGATACTGGTCGGTGCTCAGCCATTGATTGGAGCCGGTGTGAGGGCCTCCGCAGCCAATATGAAGCAGAATCGGAGTTACAGTTGTTTGGTGCAATTTCACTCCCACCAACTGACATGGAACCTGAGGTTGGGGGGGTCCTGGAAGACCAATTTTCTTTTAAAGGGACCCCGAAGACAGGTTCCATGTGAATTGCTAGGGCAATTGCTCTGGAGGTTGGCCAAGGTTAGAAGTCACCGGGTGAGACCCTTGGACTTCAAAAGTTTTGCTTGTTCACATGTGGGTGTGTCGCTTTTGAGGCTGCCAATATTGGCATCAAAGTGTTCAAGCGATCAAGCGAAACCAACAATTTTGGCTTTCCCGCTATTTTGAGACACGCTTATGTCATTGAAACTTGGCTTAGCAGTGGCTCGCATTCATGTTTGGCTCTGGTTACCAGGATTTCCTTCCCAAGCAAAAAAGCTAGGCATCAGCCCTTGCGTTTGGCTAGAGTGTGATCTCCGAGCCGCTTTTAAAGGATGGCCTAAATGATGGTCTAAAGGATGACCAACACCCAAGTGTAGTTTGGTTTTCCCTCATTGTGGACTAGCTTTCTACCCTCGTGCCAGCCCTGTTTTTCGACAACGATTTTCCTGTTCAAGGAGGGTTCCTGTGCATCACGTTTGTTGGTGGTGTCTGCTGGTATTTTTGACCTCTTGCTTCCCCCAAGGGCCAAACACGGATGGGGTGTTGGGTGCCTTTGTTTGGAAACAGCCAAAAGATATGTCCTCCTGATAGGTTGCTTGCCCGGACCGAAATGGACAGCACAAGTACGAATGACTTATGATGAATGATGCTTCCCATAATCCAAGCACCCAGCTTGGCTGAAGTGTCACACGAGGCGAACTCGCAAGCTTTCTTCTGTTTGAACCGATGCTTCACATGCCTTCTTATTGGAGACGGTCTCTCCCCCCTTAAACTCTCCCGATTGCTGGGCCGGTGGTTTCGGGGAGTGGGAAACCATCTTCACGCCATGGGCCTGGTGACATGGGGTTGATCAAAAGGGTCCGGTGAGCATTCGATCACCATCAGTTGGAAAGCCACTTAAAGAAAATGATGTTTCAACCACATAGAAAAAGTTACCCATGGTGAACTCTGAGAAACATATTCTTTAACCACATAGAACATGTTACCCATGGTCAACTCAAGAGGGGAATATTCCCCCAAAAGAAATTTCGATCAACTCCCCACCAAAAAAAGCGGCGCGCTGAGGTCAACTCCGGTGAAGGAGCTCGAGGCGGAGGATTACAACGAGGCCTTCGACCAGGACCTCTTCACCTACGACAGCCCCTGGCCTGTCTCGGGGAAAATTCGACTCCTGAGTCTTCCAGTTGCTGGGAGCTTTAAAAATAAATAAACAAATCCCTTGAGTTTCTTTTTGCAATCATTTTCCCTTGTGGGTTTGAACGTTGGAATCTGTCACTGCTGGATTTGCGCTTTTTTTTTGTTTTTCTCCTCCAGGGGGTGAGAGCAAATGGAACGAGTCTGTGCTTGTGGGCAAAGAAGCTGGATGAAATGTGGAGTGTCTTTTGAGGGCATTTGAGGGCCCACTTGTTTCAGGGTACACCCCTGCAGGTTGGATCAAGTGTGAAGGGGTGTGCTTGGAGGGTCCACTTTTGTGAGGGTACACTTCTGCAGGTTCTGTTCGAGCCCCGAGGCCGGTGTGCTTAGGAGAAAGGGCCCCGTTTTGGAGTTCCATGTTAATCTGCAGTGAAGTAAGGTTCGGCTCACGGAAGGCTTTGAAGTGGGCAGCACTTCCCCTCACCGAAAGCCGTTGAAACCAAGCATACTGACGCAACCCATGGTTTGGTTTTGCGCTCAAGTACATACTAGCCCCAAAGCACTGATCTATCAGTTCCATGTCTCTGGATTTCTTGAGAAGCTGGGTTCGGTTTGAGTTTGGTTTGACACAAAAAAACCCGGGTATCTAGCGCGAGTCAATCTTTGGAGCTGTGCCCAGCTTTGATCTTTGTTTTTCGTCGTGGTCCTTCGGCCTGAGGCGTTTTTTCTGACGCCAAATGGGATTTGGGATTCGGATTGGCCAAGCCTCCATTTTGAAGGGCCAAGTCTAGACCGTATTGCGTGCTCCTGTCTTGGTGCCATTTTTCATACGGTGGCTCTGCGCATCGCAAAAAAAGTCTAGACCGTTTGATTGCCAGAGCTCAAGTGACCCTTCTGCTCTTGCCCCTGTTTTGCGCGTCCTTCATTTCCCCTTTCCAAACGTTCACATTGTTTTGTAGGGGGTGGGATCCGTTTGGGCGAAGGACGCCATGCGTTCAATCGCCATGTCTGAGGTACGCGGAATCCCTGGGACAAAGGCTGGCACAGCATCTCGGAGAAATTTGAGCGGGAAGAACATCTGGTTGTACCATGTTGAGCCATTTCCCTTTAAAGGGGAAAACGAAAAGTGATGCGATTGTTTCTCCGTGGAAACCGCCAGATTGATCCACTTTTGATGTGGGGAACTTCAGTCAGGCAACTGGAATTTGCGTGTCAGGCAGATGCATATTTTGGTTCTTGGCCATCCATGCATCCATCCATCCATCCGTCCGTCCATCCATCCATCCATCCATCCATCCATCCATCCAAATGGTCTGTATCAGCTGTTATCCCTGAGATGCTGTTTTTTGCTTTTGTTGTTTATGTTCGATACACTGTTGGCTTCCCCTGGTTTGTTTGATTCCTTTTTGTTCAACCGGTGCCAGCCATGTTTGGGGCTTGTTCCTACCAGCACCCGTTTTGGTCCAATGGTTGTGTTCCCCTCAAGGTGCAAGGCTGCTCCCCAAAATGCAATGCTGATTTAATGGAGGCTACATACAATTAAAAAAAAAAAAAAAAAAAAAAAAAAAAAACACGTACCCCGGCCCCTGCTTTGAGACACTTTGAGACTTTGAGGCTTTTTCTTTCTTTTTTTTTGGGGGAGGCGGAGGGGGGAGGGTGGGGGTGTTGTTTTTGCAGTTGTTTCTCGTTTGATTCTTTTTGGTCTTTGGTTTTTGTTGGAGGCAACTGCTTCACCTTCTGGTGCACCAGCCGCTCGGCGGAGCAGCTCGGCGAGTTCTGAGCCCCGAGCTCCGAGCTCCGAGTTCCAAGTCGAAGACGTGGTGCGTTCCGAACCGTAGCGGCTCGTTTGCAGATGGGGCAAGGCCGATTCTGGTGAGAAAGGCAGACTTGTGCCTTCAGATGTTAGTGAAAGTTGTTTGTTTTTTCCACAGTGTTGCTTCGTTTCCTTTTAATTGCAAGTGTCCTTTGCTTGTGATTCTTGCTTTCAGCTTCTTCAACAAGGCATACCCCTTGCTTCAATCGTTCTGCATTCTGTTGTAAGAATCAGTTAGCACATGGACCCTAATTGCGCCCCACTCATTTCCGGTTTGAAGTCTCAACTCTGTACTGGTTGCGTATGCGAACTGGTTGCTACTCACTATAGCTGGGGTCCAAGAAGGGTGCTTGCATGTCGGGGCTTCTCAAGATGACGTAGTTCTGCGGGTGGGAAACCTCGGACCCAGTCAGGCCAGATCGGAAGCTCAAGCCATGACGCATGGAGCTGTGTTGGAACACCTCCCCACTGAAATCGTCGTTCACCCCAGGCTTGTTGCAAGTCATCCGGACAAACATGGCAGGTAAGAGGCCAGTTTGGACCCAAATCGGCCTTGCGCCTAGCCTTTTAGGGCTTGGCTGTCAGGGCCAAAAGCCAACGTTTCGACTTGTGCGAATACTGAACTAGTTTGAACACTCACTCCCTGAGTTTCTGGTTTGGGTCTGGTCCATTTCAGCAAACAAACAGTTTGGTTTCTTTTTGTTGGCCCATCCACTCAGGAAGCGAGAACCGTTTCAGAGGTAGCCACAGATTCAGAACAAGGGCTTCGGCACAGTCAGCCTGGGCCCGAGACCGCAAGCTCCAGACGAGACCGCGAAGAAAAAAAACCGACCGACTGCCATTGGGGAAGTGGAGTAGATCAGAGACCTCACCCACGGTGAAAGTTCGCTTCCATGGGGATCCGATGGTGTTTGCGTCATTTTAGCCCCCAGATCCCTCATGTCCGACGACGAGGAAGGTGCAATGACTCGCTTTCACGAAACTTGGTGCGGAGCGTATTTTTTCCCCCCGTCGCTGCTTGTAGAGCTTCCTTGGCGTTGGAGTGCTTTGGTTTTCTCAAAATGGACCCCCTGGTTTGGTTTTTGTTTTGAGGAACCACAGGCGCATATTGTTTGGCTTCATATTTTTTTGCAGCACCCGTTTCCAACCATTTGGGGGTGTGCTGTGCCCTTTTTCCTTGCCCTGCACGACACGGGCTCACCATCCTTTTTGATCCTTTTTGGGGATGCGCTCAACCTTTTGTCATGTGGCTGGCTCCTACAAGCTGAGGAGGCAAACATGTTCAATGCAGGACATCGAGCCGGATCGCAAGATGCAAATGAGCAGCTGCAAAAGAAATCCCACAAAGAAACACCAGACAGACCAAAGGCCACACGGTGCTCCCCACACGCGCTGGCCACTCACGCCGACTCGTGACTCGATTCGGCGATTCGGCACTGTCTCCGGCGCCCGGACGGCGCACGGTGCCAGCCCGCCGTGATGCCAACCTTCGCTTGAGGCGCGGTTTGAAGTTCGGGGGTTTGCGCGTGTCCGCTGAAGGGTTTGGCTGCAAAATCGGATATATGTCGTCTAAACCGATGTTTTTAACTTGGTGAGTTGCTGGGTTTTTAACTAAACATCGGGTTACTGGGTTTTTGCCCCTTTTCTACCAGGCGGCCAAGTGGGGGCTGTGGACTGTGAGCCGCGTGTGAAAAACGAAGAAGACGGCGAGGGTTCGCATCGTTTGGTTCTTAGGCCACGGATATCGGGGCAGCCAAGGAGCCGCCGATGATTGAAATCGCTGCCCAAAGAAGGCAAAGATAATCGGACAGCAAACAGGCCTAGTGAGCTCATTCCTCACATGCCAACAGGGCTTACCTTGATAGCTCAACTACTGACTCTTTGGTTTGCCCCCACAACACCAAAGGGTCCCTTTTAAACGAGCGTTGTCTTCCAGGTCCCCGAAGCGTCAGGTTCCACGTTAATGCACAGGGGTGACCAATCCAGAAAATTATTGTCTTGGCCGGAGGGATTGGGTCTCACCTTTCCAGTCATTTTCCAGGGATGGATCAGGCATGTTAAGCAGCCCGAGCCCAGCCTTTTCGGGGTATAAATTGTACAATTTTTACATGGAACCTGCCTGGGGGCGGGGTGGGGGTCACGATGGGTTTTTGGGTTCCATGTTACTGTGGGGGGGGGGGAACACCTGCCCCCAGTGCCACGAAACAGCAACCCTTTGTTTCACATTAAGCTGAGGACCAGCTTGGACTGCTCCCACGCAAGCCAAGGACCAAGGATACCTTAATTCTCTACTAGTTAGACTATTTTCGGGGGGGGGGGGGCAAATGCTTTTTCGACTATTTGGTACGGATTTGTTTGGGCTTTTCGCCAAGATCAGGCAGGGGGTGCTCCCGTTAGCTGACTGCTCTACTTTGAGCTCAGCTAATAGAACGAGCTCTCCATGAAGGTCCGTTACACTTGACTGCTATTGGGTTGGATCTTTAGACTTCAACTTTTTGGGAAATAATTGCGTTGTCCACTAACCCCCCCCTCCAAAAAAAAAAAGAGTTAAACTTTTTGCAGGGGGTCAAGAGCAACCAAGTACATGGGGCCCACTTCTTACTTCAGGTTTGGGATAGAAATTGCCTGGGAAGATCAGTTGACTTGGCGGTTCCCAGCTAGACTCTTGGATATCCTTAGATATTTGAATTGGTAACGCTTTAGATGGATTAGTGACATACCCCACCAACAGATGTAGTTTTTAGCATGTTCAAGCGAGGGAACGCACCACCAAGTCGAGTGGGTAGTTTTTGCAAGGGATCAACAAAACCCCAACGTTTCTGGAGGCAAACAACGCCAAACTGGAGACTTCGGTCGAGCAGGACTGGCGTCATGACGACAGCCAGGGCCCCAGGGTTCCAGGGCCTCCCCGTCAGCGTGACCATCGTCATAGAAGATTTTGCCCTTGACCTCGTGGTGATGAACAACTAGGTCCCCCAGTAGCAGGGTTGTGGGAACCAGGGGCTTCCACCCCTGTGAAGATACAGCAACGCATAGTAAATCAGGGGCTGGGAGCCACAGTCAGGCTGCATTGTTGAATTCGTGGTCCTCCAACTGGGCCAGTAGTGTTCTTTCTCACCCCTTTTTTGGTTGGGAGGGTTCCCCTACTAAAATAGACTGGAAAAAAGGGTAGCCTTATTCTAAGCTCTCTACTGGAGGACCTAGATAAGAACACATGTGGATTGACCTCGTTGAGTTTTTCTTGCTACCTGCGGAGTTGCCGAGGCCCCCCAGCAAAGGCCCCTTTCTGGGCAATGTGCAAACCTATACGTGTCGGGAAGGCAAATCGCGCGTGACTCAAACAGGATGCAGGCCAGTTGCAAAGAGATCTCCAGTCCTCGTCATCAAGTAACACTGAGCTGTTCAATGATTCAAAGCGGAGGGTCGCTTCAGCCAAATCCAAAATGCTCTCCCCATAAACGCGTGTGATGCAAGGGAGGCATCAATGGTCTCCTTTGAACAGCCCAGCCTAGCACCTCAGAATGATATTCTACTTGGACCTCTTTGGATGGTATTTGGTGTATGCACCTTGGATGGCCCCTCCATCACGGTACCTATGAGGACTCATGTTGGTATGCAGGACCTTGGGCTATACTTTTTGGCAGTTTGCGCCCTTCGTGCCCTTGCACTCTGCTGGCTCGCTTGCAAAATGCAATCCACGGGAGGCGGGTTCCATTTGCATGCCAATAAAGTTCCATTCACTTTGTACGACGGTGGTATGACCAGTGTCACCAGGAGAACAAACCGAACTTGATTCGAGTGAGTTAGTTTGCTTGTGCTTTGGTAGTTGCTATACCCAGGGTTGGCCGGTTGGACATCTTTGGGGAAAAGGGACACCTGAGAGCAGCCTTGTGAATGTGTTTGTTCATTTTTCATGGGGCTTGCTGCTAAACATGGACCATTATCAACAAATTAGATCTGTTGATCTGTTTGGGGGAAGCAACAGCTGAAAGGGCAACCACAAATGGGTCCCCCCCCCCCCGAATTTTGAGACTAACCACCAGGGCTCCGAAGGCAACCCCAAATGGAGGTGCCTCTCATTTCAGACTTACATCTATAGATGCACGTTCCTCAAGCCCAGTGCTTCCAGTCACTGTAGTAGGTAAAGACTTCTCAGTTTGCTGGTTCTCAGCAGGGCGTGAGAGAATGACCCGCATAAACCATCCCTTGTGGTTTCCTTTGGGGAATCCCTAGGTTCATTCCCAACGCCCCGGGTCATTCCCTACTGAGTGCCAGCAAGCTAATTGAACCTGGTGTCCCTTGGTTACCTACTAGAACACAGGTGTCCTTTTTGGTTGATTTGGTTGAAAAATAGAGGGCGATTCCTGGATTACCTGGTTCAATCAACTACAGGTAACCCCATCTATTTTCCCAAAAAGGACACCTATGTACTAGAATCTATCCCTACTGAGCGCCAGCAAGTTATTTGAACCTGGTTTCCCTTGGTTACCTACTAAAGATGGTAAAACCAGTGCGAAAAACCTAGAGCTCATAAATCCAGGTTGCCACCTGTCCTGGCTTGCCTGGACGCCTGGGGAGGGGCTCATGCCCCTGCCGTCAGGTCACCGACCCGGCGCTGGCGGCGATTTTGCAGCGCCGGCGGCTGCTGAGTGAACCGCAGCTCCAGGCGAGGGAATCGAACACGTCGACGCAGCCATCCGGTGTTTGATATTCTGAGGGGTGTCGCTCTGAGGGGTGGACATCGGCTGTCTGAGGCTTAACTTAGATATGTTCCCAGGTTCGGGGAGGATACACATTTCTGTCTCTGCATGAAAGGCTACATCGAGAAACCACTCATGCCGCCATGGAAGGTATGCCGCTGGTGTTGTGTGAGGGCTGGGGTTGGGGGGGCGTGCAAACATGTCTGCAGGTGTCTCTTGGCACGAACGGGGCCCCACTCCAAGGTATGGAGTGTGCAACGTGGGGGTGGGAAGCTGGCATGTTGTCACGGCAGCACTTGGGGCATCCTGTGTGGAGGGGGGGAAGCAAGGGGGAAAAACTGCTTCCACCAGCTGGGAAGTCGAAGCGCAGGCAACGTCTTGGAGCGAGCACGATGATGCAGACACTGTGGCTGCATAGCCTCGCGCTTCCTTTTCTTCCAACACACTCCCTGACCGGCAAGCCACCTGAACATGTCAACTTGAAGGCAGGGGATTCCTATAAAGTTTGCGGTTTGCAGGGGGCAGGTGGATTGGACACCAACCCCCCTGGTAGCCAGGCTTCCCAAGCCTTATATGACCAAACAATGACCACCCTTATAGGTCTTTTGGAGCAAGTGAGGCGGCTGCAAAGAACCAGATCCTTCGCCCGGACTCGTCAGCCACGGGTTTTGAGATCCATGGGTTACGAAAGTGCCCCTGGTTTTCCAATGGCTTCCATTCGTTATTATTTTCCCCTGTTGGTTTTAATGCGAATCTGTCATTGCTGGAAATATGTCGTTTTTGTTCCCAACTGGAGGATGTGAATTATGGATTGGGGTTTTCCACTCCACAGCCGAAAGGGCTCCACGCTGCAGGGGAACAAATTTCACCAGTTGATTTAGAGCATCCAAATCCTTGTAAAGCAGTCTTTCGGGGAGGTCCGTGGTGGCAAAACACGTTCTTGCAGTCTACAAGTACTTTTTATTTGCATAGGTGTGTAATATCTTCATTTGCTTATCTATTCAATCTATTCATACACTTTCTCAGTGTTATGTTTTATACATTATATAGTAATATATGTATCTAGTAATATGTATCCGTTTCCTTCTCAAAACCCAAGCTACTTGGGATGGTTCCGCTGCTCCGCCCGAGGCCTTTTGCAAGGCCTCGGTGGTTCGGCCGGGCATCGTCCAGGAGGCACTGGCAGCCATCAAGGACTCGCGGCACGAGCGGGTTTGGGGGCCGACTGTTGTATATATATATATCTATATATATATGTGTATATGTATGTATATATATATATGTCTATGTGGGCCATGTGTGGGGTTTTGAGGGGGGGAAGGGGGAGAAGGGGGCATGTTTTTTTGTTTGGGGGGGGGGGGGCGAAGGGATGGAGCATTTGTGAGATTGGTGGGGGTGTATCCCATGATTGCCAAGGCGTTCCCCTGCCCCGCTTCAATTTCTCCCACTGGTCAGTTCTTCCGGCGGGAAGCTGTCTTAAGGCTATAGCATGCTATACCTAAGTGCTCAGGCAAGGCTTGTCCTTGGCTAATCCTCTAGACACTCTAGACACGGCCGTGTTGACTTTAAGGAACGAGCAATCGACGAGCAGGGGATGACCACTCACCAACGAACAAACAAGCAAAATGGACCTTGCCAATTACCCGCCGGACCACTGGCGCAAGCGCTTGCCTTGCTTGCTCCTGAGGAGCGGGCGCCGCTTCCGAAGCCGGAGTCAACAGTGCAGCTTTGTTGGCGAAGGGGGGAGGCGCTGAAAAAAAATAAATAAAAATTTGGGGGCGGGGAGTTGCTGACATCTTTCATCCCGAAAGATCGAATCCCAACAAAACAAGCACACACACACACACACCCATGCTTTTTCCCAGGGCCATTTTGGGGCTTCCGAATCCATAGAAAGAAGACACACCCACAATTTCTTCGTCCAAGGCAGTGCTTTGCCATGGACACCGACTCGGAATCCGAGGGCTCGGACGGCTCCGCCGAGGAGATCTGCAGCTCGGAGTCGAGAGGGTCACCAGATCTCCGGCCGCCGGTCGCGGGGTCACTGGATTTCCCCTGCGGTACCCCCAAAAAAATGACACCCTCCAAAACTGGAGGGTCAACGGGGGTCACTGGAATTTCCGGTTTTCCCCTTCAAACGTTGATCAATTGGCTGGTGGTTTCCACTGAAACAATCGCCACTTTCAGAGGTTCCACAGAATGAGCCCTTGCATTTATGGCTATTTGGTAACGGACCAAACAGGTCGGATATTCCATTGGACACCCTCAAACACTGGAGGTCAACAGGGGTCACTGGATTTCCCCTTGGCTTCCACTGAAACAATCGCCACCCTTGGAGGTTCCACAGAATGAGCCCTTGCATTTATGGCTATGTGGTAATGGACCAAACAGGTCGGATATTCCATTCGACACCCTCAAACACTGGAGGTCAACAGGGGTCACTGGATTTCCCCTTAAAAGTTGCGAGTTTACTGGTGGTGTCCATTGAAATTGTCACTTTTGGAGGTGGAGGAAACCCTGAGCGGTCAAACAGGGTCCCTAAATGCTCCTCACCTGTGGCGATTGCAGTTATGTGAACTGAGTTGTTTACCTAGGATGACACTGGATAATTCTAGCTTGCGCAGAAATTGTGGTTCACATTTTCTGAGCCCCCGTGTCCCTCATATATATATATATGTGTATACATAAATGTATGCACATAGAAATGTGTATATATATGGCACCTGGTTTGGACATGGGGGCACATATCTATATATATATATATAGAGTTGTTGTTGGCCTGATGTTCAGCGCCACCATGTGGCGCTTGCCTCTTGTTTTCCTTGTTGTTCTGATTGGAAAGGATGTGCCTTTCATTTTGGCCCACTCGGGGATTCCATCCCAGGCACTGCGCCGGTGCAGAGTTCGGGCTCCACGTGGGCCGGCGACGAGGAAAAGAACCCTTGCGAACACCTCGTGGGGCGTTTCCTTCAAGACCTCGAAAGGGACGGGGGTTCCCTTTAACATCAACTTCCACTTTTCTGTCCCTGGACACGGGGGTCGTAAGGGGACTTGGGAATGGCTTGTGGCTAATCAAACTGAATGCTATGAATTGCAAGAGGGGCAACCTCAGAAGTGGTGTACATGAATTTGCTAAATTACCCAAACTCAGCGGCTCAACTCTGTTCCAAGGTTCTCAGTACAAGGGCAGTCAGAAATTGCATTTACCAACTGATTTAGGTAATTCGCTTGCAAATGTGTTTTTTGGACAGTTGTTGGACACATTGCTTATGCCTGGTCAGTTTCCGTGAAAGAAAGACACAAAAACGAATACTTTTTTGATTTTATCCAGCCCACGCACTCTGTCTCCCTCCCATGAGCACAAGTTGGCTTTCATATTTTTTATGCAATTGTTGAACAAACATTGTTCGCTACTCTTTCACGTGTATTCCAATGTTCATTTCATTCAAGGGGTTCATACCACTCATTTGTTCAAAGCCGACCTTTTGACCTTTTGGTTTCCCCATTTTGGTCCATATTTAGTCATGGCCTCAAAAGGTGATCACCTTTTGGTTCCAGGTCCCTAAGGGGCAACTGAGATCACTGTGTCCTTTCGCTGACTCCTACACAAATCCTCTAGGAGCCGGGCTCAAGCTCCGAGCGCGAGAGGCTGGGAGAGTGTTTTTTTCGGATGCCCCGGTGGATGGCAAAATGAACGAGGAAACCCCGAATGCTCCAAGGATTTTGCAATGTTTTCGGATAATCCCCGAATTTGCCCAGGTTTTGACCACGTGCTCTGTTTTTTTGGGGGAAACTCCCCTCCCCCCCCAATTTGCCCCGATGTTGCAGTTTCGTGGCGCGTGGCTGGTTTGCCGGCAGCTGAGGGCTTTGAGGGTCAGTAGAGGTAAACATATGATGTTTAATGCCACCAGAGGAAATATGCCACAAGGACCAAAATGAAAACTAGCTTACTCCTGCGCATGATGAAGTTCGGTTTTGATGTATGGGCCCCACAACCCCATCCTCAACCATTGATCTGGGATTGGTTCATCAGCCAGTATGTCTAGGATTTCCAAGCCCACTGCAACTACTGTAGCGGTTTGTCCATCCAAAGTATTGACCGTGGGTTGCCGGGGTCCCGAAAAGATGATCAAACTCGAACATGGCCAAGTTGTCATTTGGCTTCCTTGAAAAGAAATCCAGGACCGACAGTTCTACTCTGCTGTCTTGGGAGCAGCCCTGTTCATTTGCCCCTGTTGTTTTCTGTTTTTTAGTCGTGTTTGGGGTCACTATAGATTCTTGGGGACCTGATGCACAAATTCGGGCCGGGGATCAATCATGTGTATGCCCTCAACGAAAAAATGACATGTACCTACCACATGTACTGGTGGGTTGGTGTCCGCCCAGGCACCCGTTGGAACGGGATGTATGGATCTCCAACACCTGGGCTGGTTTCAAAGGGAAGCCAGAGGTTTCAGGAGTTGCGGCGAGTTAAGCAATCTCTCTCAGATGGTCGATTTCATCATTTCAATGCTTCGGAACCTTGCTGAGGAAGCGCCTTGCCCAAAGCGGGTGGACCGTTTTGAGGTCCTTGTGACGCTTTCCCTAGTCAGAGATTGAGCGGCCCACCTTGAAATGTGTGGGTCCTTTGGGCAGGTGCGGCTGTGGTGTGCTTGGTTGATCTTGTGTTTGTGCAGTTGGGCAACTGATACCCCCAAAAAAGTGTGCAGCTTTCCGGTCACAGGTCTGGACGATATGGAGACATCTTTATCTTGCGGATTCGTCATCTCAGATTTCAGCTTCCCTTCAATTGGTGGTTTGGATTGGTGGTTGGGTGGTGAAGGGGTGATTTCCCATTTACGAGAGCCAGGGGTTCAAATTCCCAACCCACCAATCGACACCACTAATTAAGAGTTCCCTGATGATTGGGGACCTTTCGTGATCCACCCATGTTTTTGTTCTCGAAATTTGTTTCACGCTGCCTGACGCGAGGTCCGCAAGTCGACAGGCTGGGATCGACTTGGGCGAAATGGATGGGACGAAGTGATCGATTCGCATCCTCAGCTTTTGGTTTGTCCAATTCAGCTTTTGCATTTTCAGCTTTTGTTTTTTTAGCTGTAGTCTGGCATTTTCAGCTTTTGGTTTCCGCATTTCGGCTTTTTCCCAATTTCTCCGTGCGTTTTCCTCAGCTTTCTGCTGCTCTTCGCTTGGGGTGGGGCTCAGGGTGGCCGTTGCCAGGCGGAGCTCAGGGCGGCCCAGCTGCTGAGCCTCGGATTGGATCGGATTGGATCGGATTGGATCGGCGCTTCGGCGATCTAAGCAGAAGGTTTGACTGCGAGGTGGATGTATCTGGGGTAAACTTAGGATACATTTTCCATTTGCCAGAGACTTCATGTGAAGCAAACAATAAAATATACATTCTAGAACTGGGCCGAACTCTAATCACGGTATCTTCAATCTTCAACTTGTTTTCCGCAGTATTTACTTGGTGGCTCCGGACCTGTGCGATTTGGATGCTAGTGTGGTTGGAAGAGAGCCAAGGAGCTGGGAGCTAGGGTATCCAAATTTGCCTAAGAGGGAGCCTTCAGGAGCTAGCAGGAGTTTTGTAAGGACATGGTAGGATGTATCTTTAACCTTCAGCTTGTTCCCAGAAATTTATTTAGAATTCCCCTCACCTTCGCAAGGATGCATTTTGGAGCACAGGCATGGGAAGCAACCGGCTGCTAAATTGGAGGATGGTGCGGGTCACAAGCTGCATCGCAAGCCCCTTAGGCCTCGAGCGGGCTAAGCCCAGGAGGACCCTTATGTTTGGAGCTTTCTATCAAGGTAGATGAAGCGTCATGGGCCAATGTTGTTTTCCTTGCAACCAAGTCTTTCGAAAACACCATGTTCGGGGTGCCCTCGAAAACTGCTTCCATGTAGGCTAGATTAAGAATCTGCTGATTTAGAACAACCCCTTAAGCAGGTGGTTTTAGATGTATTCAAGAACCTTTTTTGCTTACTACTTATTTGGGCCCGCGGCCCCACCTGAGAGTTTCCAGGATGCGAGTCCCCGGTCCCCCGATCAAAAATTGTTTTTCACGTCGGACACAAGGCTTCTTGATCCGAATGAGGGCGGGGCTTCCTCCCCTTATCCAGAATGACCAAAACACACGTCTACTATAAATATAGCTGTATATGTGCACCTGCATCAGTCTCTTCCATTTGGTTAAGAATATTTTCCCCTGTTGGTTTTAATGGGAATCTATCACGACTGGAAATATGCATTCTTTTTATTTTTCCCACCGGACTTAAGCAAATGGAGGGTCTGCATTTTCAATCGAATACAAATACGGTATGTACACATGTGTGCAGGTTCCATTCCAAGTTGCCGGTCTGCCCAAGGAAGCCGCTCACGTGGCACAGCACTGCTGCGCAGCTGCGGGCGGCAGCTCAACATCAGCTCCGTGGCAAGTCCGGCGATCGAGTCCGGCGGATCTGGCGACTGCCATTGGCTGAAGAATATGTGTGTTACTGTGGATGGACGAAATCCATTTCGCACCAGTTTGAAACCAATGGAAACCATTGTTGGTTGGTATTTACAGGGGAATCATCATTCCTGGGTTTCTTGGGTGCAGTATGTCCCCTGTTGGTGTTTAAGGGGATATTTATCACCACAGGATGTGCGTGTGCGTTTTTTTTCAGGGGACTCCAGCAAAGGAAGTGGCTTAAACTTTAAGGGATTTTATGACTAAAGGATTTTTTTACGGGCTTGAAGCAAATGGAAGAAGATGGCCAAACCACTACCCCCAAACCACCCGAAAATGGGGAGCACAGGCTGTATATACCGATATGCCCTTCATATATTGTGACTACCTCGTGGTTGAATATCTCTTCACTTCTGGGGTAGTGGTTTAGGGGTAGTTGAAACCACTCTAGAGCGGGAGAGGGCTAACCCACTACCGAATCGCCATTGTACTTTTCTTGGCATGGGTTTTGCTTCTGCCTAGTCACATTTAATTTTGCAAGAAACCAGTTTTGGGGGGAAGACTACATGAACATTGAGGGCTGGCACGCTTAGCTTCACTGTTCTTTTTCATGGCAATTCTTAAGATTGTTTGCTTTGTGAGATATGTTCATGTGTTGGGAGTGGCTGCAAAGAACAATCATAGCCCACTGTAAACTAACCCCACACACACAGACACACCCTAAACCCACAGCAAACCGCCCATACTAAAGCTACAGCAATTCCACCCACAACGAGCTCGGCACCCACCCTGCACCCACGCTCAACACACTCCAAAATAGAACCAACACCCAACCTCTGCAACGGATCCACAGAAAACCTCCGTTAAATCAAGAGACAATCCCATTTGCCACTTTCACCTTTCTATGCTGGCAAAAATATACGCGGCTACAAAACGTTGGCAAAAATTGGGAAGACTGAAGTGAAGGACCTTCATCATGGCTGCCCCTCGTTCCCTCCAGGTGAGCTCGCTTCAAAACCGGCAGGAATAGGTACGTGCCCCAACCTGTAGCCTTGCACACCCCTTGAGCGGCCACGCCCACATGACGTTCAACTTTTTGCAGAGGGGTCAACAGCAACCAGGATTTGTGGTTTCGCTTGCTGTGGTTTCGAGGTTAACGGTGCGCCACATGAAAGCACCCCTTAGGGGTTGTGATTTGCTGCTCGCCGGTTTTGCCTATGGCTCGTCTGGCCGACAAGGACTTTGTTGAACAAAACGTATCCCCGAAGTGTTGCAAGTATTTGAAACCGTATCCCTGTGGGACCTTTCCTTTTTCATTTTCTTGGCACGGGTTCGCTTTGATTTCCATCAAAACAAAAAGGGCCAATTCTTTTTTGGAGGGAATCCACTGCGTGTCTGGGGGCCTGATTCAGGCTTCCTGGTTGCCAAACCATTGTGGCAGTAACGTTGGCCTCAGGTTGACAGCTCCCTGGTTGATTAGTAGGGGGTGTCCCCTTGTCGGGATTCATCACTTTTGGAGGGAACACCCCCCTTTTTCGGAGGCGCTCCTTTTTTGAAGCCATACTCCTTTTTCGGTGGCTTTAACTTAAAACCACAAAACTAGTGCAAGGGGATCCCCCAAAACAAGACACACCATTACTTCCATCTGCCCAAGAATATGTTTGACTTTTGAACGGAATCTATCACTGCCGGCCATATTTTCTCACTGGTTCCAGGGACCCAAACCGCGACTGGAAGCTTACTTCGGCATGAAGAGGCTAAGCACCTTTTGCTCATTTGTTCAAAGCCGAGCTTTCAACACAACATGGTGTTCCCATTTTGGCAACCATAGTCATGGCCCCAGGTAAGGTGATCAGCTTGTAGTTCCAGGTCCCCAGAAGGGGCAACTGAGTTTGGGGTCATCTCAATGGAGGCTGGACTTGCCCGACCTGACGCTGCTCTGCCGCCACGGCGATGGCTTCACCCCCCTGCGCGACGGCGAGACGCTGGGCGCCGTCTTCGGCGCAGTGGAGGCGGGAGCCGCGCGCATCCCGCATTTGCGCATTTGGACACGCAGCCGAAAAGGCAACATACGGGAAATGGAGTTACACACACAAATGGGTGTGGCTCAAAATTAAACAGTAGGGGTTACGCAGGTGTTGATCCATGTTTCCACTTACCAGGGTTGATTTGGGCACCGTTTTTTGTGAGCCACAGCCGAATGATTCTCAGAGGGTCATGAGATACGCTCGTTTTACAGTGCACAACCCCATTCTAATTGTTTAGCCCTTATGTACGTGAGAAAGGTTACCACTTCAAAGGACACTTGTACCTAACACATAAGCTGTCATTCCCCAAAAGGTAGATTGTTTCTAGACTTGTCCAGAGCCCCTTTTTGGCACCCAACCCTCCAAATGGTTTGGGTAAGTTGAAAAGGACACCAATGCCTTCAAAAGGACAACCACTATTTTGGGGTCCGAATCCCTACCTGAGACTGTTGGCTGGTTTTGGGTTTTTGCAAATGGGTTGTTTGTCTGAGGCTGCCGCTACTACTGTAAGTCAATGGAAACCACACTCTCTCTCTCATTTTTTTTGGGTGGGGGGGGGTCGGACACGGTGCTTTTTCCTTAGGGCTGTTTTTTTTCGGCTAGGGCTGGTCGCCTGGTTGGGGTTGGTTGGTTGGTTGGCTGGCCGCATCCCCGGCATCACCAGCGGGCCGTCTATTGGCTCTGATGTCGTGGCAGTTGGGAGTTACTTGGGAATGGTTTAAGTTAGGTGGGCTTTTGGCTGGCTTCGATCTTCATCAGGGTTCGTCTTGGGGTGGTTTCGGTTCGATTTAGGCGAAGCGAAGGGCTCTGCTGTTGGGCGGGTTTGGGGTTGACTTTGAGTGGGTTTGGGTGTGCTGCTGCTAAACTAGCAGCAGCTTTAGGGTTGCTTTCGGGTGTTGGTCTCGTTTAGAATCAGTTTTGGAGCGTTGCCCCAAACATGCCCCAAACCACCAAAATTCGCCCACAACTCACTTAATCAGCCCCCAGCAGCAACGCCCAAGCCCTGCAACTTTCAACTGCCAGCCAATCAGAGCCAATAGATAACCCAGGTCCGCTGGTGATGCTGGGGATGTTGCCAGCCCTGCAGAAAACCAGCCCTCGGGGGAGAACAAACACACACCAGCCTTATTAAACAAAAAGGCACCGTTACCTGCGGGGGTTCCTGGCGGAAATTGTCCATGTATCAAGGGGAAACGAGAAAATGCTCAGCAAGTACGTTTGCACTTGGCTATTTTGACTTTCAACTTTGTGTTTGGCTGGAGGTCTTGCGTGCTTGTAATTCTGCCCTATGGCGCCGAGTACTGCTACACGCGGTGAGTGTTCCTGGCGGACGCATTCCCTGCAACAGCCTACCCCACCCTGCCAATGCTCAAGGGCAAGGTAGGGCGGTACACTTTCATCTTCCTTTGCTTTGTTGCCCCCTGTCATGTCACGCAGCGGGGCGAGCACAGTCGTTCAAGCGCACGCCGGAGAGCACGGACGGAGAGCGCCCCGCGCGGCTGAACGAAAGTTCGTGCGCGAGGATGGCGGTCGTGGCGGCCCAGGGGGTCGAAGTCCCGACCCGCGTGTGAGCAAAGGGCACAGACACGAGTGGCTGCCACTGGTGCCGCGACGCGTTTATGGCCAGGTCAGTGGCCAGCGAGTGCAGGAAAAAGACTCAAGGGGCGCGTCAGCTGTGAAACTTTTGCAGCAAGCAGGCGGCGCCTGACGGGTCCGATTTGGCGGCATGTTGGCTTGGCTGCACATTCGACATTTGCTTGAGGCGGCGGAGCACCTGCGGGCGCCAACCCAGGCCTGCCTCTGCAAGGAGCACAGGTGCGATGCTGGGCGTGCACCAGGTGGAGCCAGCAAACAGTGACGTAGCGTCAACTGCCTGCAGTCCCGGGTGCGCGGTACCTAGTCACTGTCAACATGGACAAGAGCGATGGGAGTGCTGATGCAGCTGGGCACGGGCTACGCTTGCAGCTGAGCAGCAGCAAGGTGGAGGCCGTCCCGCGCACGGTGTTCCCTTTGCACCTATAGCGCCCGGGGCAGAGCACGTTGCCACCACACCTGTCGCCTCAGCGCCGGGCAGTGCTTTTCGACACTCGCCCAAACGGGGGGAAATCGTTGATGTTGCTCGAGTAGTGTATTGGTTTGGTATTGGTCCTAAACGCTCCCCTACTACGACTCGATTTGGGGTGGGAGGAACATTGGTAGAACATCGCTAGGTCAGTATTTTGTCTGAAATTGGCATATTCCAAATCTAGGACAAATTGGGCAGCATCTTTTTGTATGAGAAGCCAAGCAGGCTTCCCACGAATTTGCCAGCCCTGGCTCTTGCGGGTGAATAAGACCACCCCCGCAACTTCCAAACCACACATCCAACCACAAGTCAGCAGGGAAGTAGAGGTTTCTGACGAGTGTGCCAGAGACTTCCCAACAGCAACATGTTCATATCAGCCAAGTTGGCACATCTTGCCAGCAGAATTTAGTGCTTGGCAATAGTCCAGGTGGACTGTACCGAGTTCGTCCAAGAGGTTTCCCTTTTGGCTTCAAGCGTCACTCAACAAATTTGAGTTTCCTTTTGCGGGTATGGGGATTCTCAAAACTAGGGAATGCAGTGTCCTTTTAAATTCCACCATCCAAAAAGGGGACCACTAGAAACATCCATCATGGTGCAAGCGGATTAGTAAACCAGCACGCCCCCTCAAGGTTGACAAGCTTTGGGACAGCCCGGCTGCGTGCCTGCCAGGAGCTTGTGCTCCACCCTGGGCGCTTGCTGTTGGTGGATCATGAAGCATCAAATCGGTGCTCCGCGCACGGCGCTCGGCGCCTTGCCTTCCAGGTGTTGGCAATGAACCGTTTTGGGATTCCCCGAAAAGGAACAACCACAAGGAATGGTTTATAGGCGCATTGCCTCATTCCCAACTGAGCACCAGCAAGGAGTTGCCCGTGTTCATTCCGAGCCACAGAGGAGCCGCCGAAAGGTTGAATGGTTCCTAACGTACAGTGCGGTGAAAGTTGATGGCACGATTCCAACCCATGTTGGCTTAGTCACCCCCAGTACCGACATTTTTCATGGGCTGTGCCGTCTACTTTCATTTTGGTGCAGGTTACCAGGTGTTTCTGTCTTTTGTAAAGGGTTCCTTTGGATATCTAGTGGCAACTGAGAAGCCGGATATAGGTGGGCTTCGGACAGCTTTCTTCCGGCTTCCGAGGAAGACTTTGGCTGTGAAGCGAGTGGGCACCAGCGTCCTTCTTGACCACACATTGCCGGTCAGCGTTCCCGGCGTTCCGCGATTGTCTTGCCACAAACCCAAAAATGAAGAGAATCGTTGGTCTTGTTCCCCGTTTGTGGAGAACCGGGCTCGGGTCACGGGGTTGAGCGGCCTGATGACCAAAGATGGTGGCAAGTGGGTGAAACGGTTTGACTTTCTCCAAATCTAGCCCTTGAAGGGGGAATGGAATCACACCAGGCAAATGGATTTCTTAACGATTTCCGGGCTTCACCCCCCTCTAACATCTTCCAAAACTACTTGGGCAGGAATTCCGGGAGCCCCAAACTTAGGAACATGGCTCGGGTAAATCCTAGGCACGGATCCTCTCGGCCGGGACTCTCCGAGCTGGAAGAAGAGAACGCTCAGCTGCGGGCGCAGCTGAGAGCTATGGAGCAACGTGCCTCGGCCTGGCACCGTTTGAAATTTCCAACAGGAAACTCAGTTGTTCAGTGGCACCACTCCTTTTTCCTTTTTTTTGTGGCTGCCCCACTAAAAACGGTCTTCCGCAAAAAGGGCTCCCTTCTTTTCCCGTTTTTCCAGGGTCACTGAACAACTGAGGAAAGGCCCCCTTTCCTCGAGCCATGGGCTGACTCTTTTGAGGGGAAGGATCCCGTTTTTGTTGGGTCCTGAAGTGAAACCCGGTGAATCGAGCACAGTGTTTTGGGGGGGTTCCCCCGATTTTGAGACAAACCCATGCAGAATAATGGAGGAGCGATCTTCCTGAGGCCTGGCAGAGGCCGAAAGTCGTCCCAAGGCGACCGCCGGGGGCCCGTTTCCTTGTCGTTTGGTTCCCCGCTGAGCATGGTCAAGCCCGCGTTCTCGTTTTCCATCACGGGGCAAGCGGGGTGTCTTAAATCTTGATTTGGCCGTTGGCGCTGGTCTTGGTCTGAGTCAGGCAACGGAACTCTGTTTCGGCCTCCCCGAAGTTTCTTTTTGGAGGCATGCCGAACCCGCCCAACAAGCAGCAAGAGGGCCACCACAATCATTAGATTAGTCTAGAAAGTCAGCGGTGGGAAGCTTCCGTTTCTTAGGATGGGTTGGTGAAATTTTGGCCTTCACCCATCTGCCAAATGGTGGTGATTACCCTGGTTGTGGTTTTCAACATGTTTTCAACTATGCACTGAGGATTGGGATTAGGGATCCGAGACTCCCAGCGCCCAGCTCTCAGAAGCTCTCAGAAGTAAGAGCCTTTGCCTACAAAACCACCAGAGGTGTAATTTCAAGGATGCCTTTAATGGAAGCAGGGACGCCGAGTGCCAGGTGGTCAGCGACATGAGGGAGGTGGTACTAGACGTCACCGACTCGAGTGCCGCGGGGCCTGAGGCGGAGGTGCGGTGGGCTGGGGGGATGCCGCGATCCAGCAGCTAGGGTTTCTGGTCTTTGAAGGCAGGGTCAACTCTGAACATGAAATCCCTGAAACCCCCAACATAATATTCAAAAAAACAACAAACTCCTTGTGAGCCCTTTGACCTTGTGCCATGCAAAATGGGCTAGGTAGATCACCCACTTAGTAAAGGATGCTTTTTTGTCGGAATGTGGGTGCAAGAGAAATCTTGCTTCGCGGTGGTGGTGTGTTTTGCCCAGTTGGGGGTGGGCATACGTCAATATTTACTTGTACCAGCAGCGTCAGAAAACACAAGGGCTGCTCACCAGATTTCAATGCCACGCCGGAACACGATGAATGTCCACATGTTCAGTGGCGCCCATTGTCCTTCTGTGTTTAGTGGGTTCCCTGCTAAAAGTGGCCAACCCAACTGAAAAAAGGTTCTCGTCGTCTGCCCCTTCATGTTTCAAAAGCCGGGATTCAAATTCCAAACCTCATGAGGGCTGGGGGGGAGGGAGAGGGAACCCCATCCAAACCACTGAGGGTAGACTTGGTGCTTCTTCGAACTACTGCTTCGTGCCACGAGGTGAGAAGCGAGCCTGGAGAGCCGATTTGCGTTGCTGCGGATGCAACTGGCGAGGCTGAGGACCAAAGCGCCACTGGGCTTGATGTAGGTGTGTCTCGTTTTGTTTGTTTTGACCTCATAGGTCATAGGTGATGTTGACCTCATATTAATCGACCCCAGTTTGTTAATAGGGCGTTGTTGTTTGTAGGTCACAGGTAATGTCGACCTCATATGAATCAACCCCAGCTTATTAATAGGGGTCGTTTTTCCCTGGGTGAAATGTTGTTAGATTTGTTTTTTAGGTCACAGGTAATGTCGACCTCATATGAATCAACCCCAGCTTATTAATAGGGGTCGTTTTTCCCTGGGTGAAATGTGGTTAGATTTGTTTTTTAGGTCACAGGTAATGTCGACCTCATATGAATCAACCCCAGCTTATTAATAGGGGGCGTTGTTCCCTGGGTGAAATGTGGTTAGATTTGTTTTTTAGGTCACGGGTAATGTCGACCTCATATGAATCAACCCCAGCTTATTAATAGGGGGCGTTTTTCCCTGGGTGAAATGTGGTTAGATTTGTTTTTTTAGGTCACAGGCAATGTCGACCTCATATGAATCAACCCCAGCTCATTAATTAATAGGGTGTGTTTTTCCCTGGGTGAAATGTGGTTAGATTTGTTTTTAGGTCACAGGTAATGTCGACCTCATATGAATCAACCCCAGCTCATTAATAGGGTGTGTTTTTCCCTGGGTGAAATGTGGTTAGATTTGTTTTTTAGGTCACAGGTAATGTCGACCTCATATGAATCAACCCCAGCTCATTAATAGGGTGTGTTTTTCCCTGGGTGAAATGTGGTTAGATTTGTTTTTAGGTCGCAGGTAATGTCGACCTCATATGAATCAACCCCAGCTCATTAATAGGGTGTGTTTTTCCCTGGGTGAAATGTGGTTAGATTTGTTTTTAGGTCACAGGTAATGTCGACCTCATATGAATCAACCCCAGCTCATTAATAGGGTGTGTTTTTCCCTGGGTGAAATGTGGTTAGATTTGTTTTTTAGGTCACAGGTAATGTCGACCTCATATGAATCAACCCCAGCTTGTCAATGGGGGTTGCTTTTCGTTGGATTCAGGCCACTTTTGGAGGGGCCCGCACCCCAGTATTAAACAGGGGTTGATTGATCTGGGGCCAAGAGTTAGGACTGAGAAGCAAAGTGTGGCCAAGCCATTCCCTGGTTGAAGCATGCTTGGGTATGTCAACTGATTGCTGTTCACTACATGCTTTCTCGGGGTTGGCTTAAAGAGAAACCAAAGAGAACCCTTCCATTTTTCCAAAATTGCGGCGGCTACCCTGGATTGAGACACACAGCCAACTGGGGTTTTCCCAAACAGAACAAGCAGGATGATCCCGTGAATCGCTGTCCCCCTGACGAACATGCCACAAACAGAGTAGAAGAAACATTTGAGCCACCAGCTGATTCAGAGGACCACCTAACCTAAAGTCGGGTTACTCCGAGTTGGTTAGTTTGGATGGGTGGTTTGGATTTGGAGTTGAACCTCTGGCTTTTGTAGAGGGGTAAGTGGGAAACAATCCCTGAGCCACCAAACCACCAAACCACCAACCCAAACAACCAAACAACTGGAAGCTGCTAAAGCAGATTGTGTATCCTACCTGGATCCTGGAGGGCATGCACAGTTTAGGCAAATACAGCAAATAGGGACGGTCGTGTGTTGCTTCGCAACCTCACACGAAATCCCGGATTCTCGGTGGCACCCTTACCCTTTGTCTCCGCTTTTGTTTTGGTCCTGGTGTGTTCCCCACTACAAGTTAAACTAAAAACAAGTTCCGTTTTTCTACCAAGGTTTGCGGTTGATTGGCGTTGGCCATTTTGTGAGCGCTTGGGCAGGCCATTGTTCATGGATATAGGATATATGTTCTCCCAGTTTTGCCATTCCACACATCACTTCTTACAAACTCCGGAGGGTGTCCGAAAATGATTGGGTCCCCCGCGTACAGTCTGCAGGTTTTGTGGCACTGAACACGCAAACAAGTGGGTGCTTGAGTTGTTCCTTCGAGGCTCAGCCAACAGGACCAAATGCTCAGGCCGGGAGAAGCCGGGCAGAGTGAGCAAAGGAGCTGAACACGGTCAATATTCATTGTGTTTCCGACTTGCGCAGTGGATTTTATTGGGCAACCCCCATGTCCGAATCACAATTTGGCGAGTGTAACTCTGCCAATGTCATCCCTTCAGGACAGTAAATGAGAGTCAAAAGCCCATGCTTTACCAGAGGATTTGGATCCTTCAAATGAGCTGGGTTGTGTGCTTGTTGACTGGCCTAATGTACCCTTTACCCGTTTTTGCTGAAGGTGGAGAAGCTATAGGCACAGGAAAGTGTTGAACCCTGTATGTTTGCCGGTTTGGGCTCGGTCGAATATCTTCCCCTTCTTTTGGCATTGTCCCTTTCCCGCCTGGTTGAACAATAGGGCACCCCACTGGAACCGTGACGATTTTAGGTCCTAGAGGTTGGGAAGCTTCCCCCTCTTCATTCAGCTGTTTCTAGAACCCCAGATCACCCCGTCCCTGGAGCTGCCGGAGTGTCCTGTCAGCCGCCCAGCTCATGAATTCATGAATTGGTGACTTGGTGGCTCCCAGCCATCCGGTTCCTTAGCTTTTTAGATCCTTTTAGTGTTTAGTGGTAGTTTCCATTTAACCCACTAAAAGTTGTTCGCTTTTAGCGCGGGATCTGAGAACAGCCCAGGTGATACTTGCCCCAATGCAGCGTGGCAAGGATGTTAAATGGTCGACGTCCCCATTCAATTTCGTCCCATGGCCTTTGCGGGGAGCTGCCTAACCATGCCAACCGGCTGTGCCAAAACCCACAGCCACCCGTAGAACGCAGATACAACAACATGAGTGAGCGCCCCCTCCCGGGCTCAGCTCCCAATTCAGGTCGCAAAGCCCGACCAAGACGAGGCGGGGACGCGTGACTGCGGCACCAAGCGCTTCCAGCGAGCCTTGTAGAAGTTACTCCCGGAATGTTTACTCGGCAAGCGTACGTGGCAGTTTTTGCAATGCCAGGGGGACCGTGCATTCTTGTGCTCTTAGCTGAATCCTTCATCAGATGGTGGCTTCGATTGTTGTATTGTAGTGGTGCTCCAGGGATTGCAGATTAGGATTCGGGAATCCAGAAAATACACAGTAAGCCTGCACAAAGGGTCCACCAAAAGGGCCAAAGGAAAGTGCTCGTGTTAACTAGCAATTTGCTGTTGGTCACTGCTGATTCGGGAATGTTGTTGGTGTTTCTTGGGGCACTTTGCTCCCTTCCTGAGTTCTTGGACTTTATACTTTTCAAGAAGGCCATTTTAGTGGTAAACAAGCAATTTGGCCTTTTTTGACCAATCAGGGGACCTGTAAACAAACAATTTGCCCATTTTAGTGGTAACCATCTTGAAAAGGCCCAGTCGGGTGACACAAAGCTTTCAGCCTGCTGCCACAGCCCGCAAGCGGGCCCTGGCAGGCAGCGTCGCTTCTCTCGTGGTTTGAGACCTTGGTGCTGGCAGAAGCGGAGGCCTCTCGCGGTCTCGAGGTTGTTGTTTTCTTCTCGGACTGCCCTTTTCCCAGGTAAATTGGGTTTTTGTGGGTTCTCCTTGGTTGACGAGATGTCTTACCACGTGTGCCTTCTGGCGCCGCGGGCGTTTCTTACTTTCTGTGTCCCTCAACCCTGAGACAGGTTGGGTCACCCCATCATCATCACGAAAACTGGAACCGCTGGAAATCCGGAGTTGTGTTCCCCAGCTGGCAGTATCACGTGGCCTTAGTTTTGGGAGGGGGGCCACCTTGAACGGAACAAGCGTTGCCTTTTTCCCATGGCAAATCCACTGGAGCTCTGGGATTTTGCCGCATGTTACCCGAACATGGAATCTGACAGAGGGGTTCAACAAAGGTATCCTTTTGAAAGGTCCTTTGGCAAGGGCCATTCGTCCACTTCGATTGTTGGACAGAGTGTAGCCCAAAACGTGTAATTTGCTCAAAAGGAGGTAGAGAGGGGTAGTTGCCTTTTGTCCAGATTCTCTATGTGACTACCTAGCTCGGTATTTTAATCCAGCCACGAACTACAGCTCACTTGCCCAAAGGGCCTGAAAGTATTTCGCTCACAGTTTGGAAGCTTGACAAAAGAAACATAGACCAAAACGGGGAAACAACATGTTAAAAGGGCGATTTGCTTTGGGCTGTTGGTAGAGGTCCCAAAAGGTTAACCAGCTAACCAGCAAATGGTTAACCTGTTATTTTCTAGCTTTTCTGGACACTTGAGAACCACCCAGTTGGCGAGTTTCTTGCCGGAAATGACTAAGGCCTGGTCAAGATGGATTAATTGAATGGCAATCAGTTTGGTCCGTCCCTGGCCCAATCACCTCACGAGCGCGCGTTGAAGCTTCACTTTGTACATGTGTACGTGAGTGCTTATATAAACTATGTGCTTGCTTGACTGAGGCAGAACAAGGCAGGTTTGATCATTGTCTAGCTATGATTGTCCATTCTTATTTTCCAGAAGCAAGTCACCAGATGAATATTATTTGGGCATTCCTTCAGACAAGAACCGGCCATGCTGGAAGCAAATCCATCTTCTGCCCGGCAGGCAACTGCGCCGGAACCCTGGCAGCCGCCTGAAGAGAAGCCGGAGGCTATCCAGCGGACGGCTTCAGCGGCTTGCATGTGAGTGCTGAAGCCTCGTGGGTGAGCAAGGCAACTGCGATGTTGCAGGGTCTTCTGCTTTGAGCTTTCCGAATCTGAAAGCCCTTAGATTGCCAGCGACAGGTGATCTGTGTAAAATTACTTCGGGGCGATTCAGATTCCATGAGTGCGGAACCGACGACAAAGATTTGGAGGGTGCCACCAAACCACCAATCCCAATCTGTTTGTTTGGAAGGGAAGGAAAAGCTATCATCAAAAACCGCCCTTAAAGTGTGACCTCTCTTCCTTAGATAGGCCAAGAAAAAAATATCCATTGGACCCGCTGTGATCTTCCTCGTAAGTAGTTCAACTCATGAAGTGAGCATACGGGCAAGTGTTCTCAAAAGGGAAGCCTCTCAAGATCTGCAATAAGAGCTTGAAGCCAGGATGTAGCCCGTATACAACCTCCACACCCTTGCAAAAAGCCAGCCCCAAGTCCAGAGGGTTGCATTCCCTTCAGGCGTCAATAGACTTTACCCTAAACTCCTACTGGATTCCATTGTCCGTTTGAGCAGCTAGATGGGCCTGATTCGGGGGGTCGACCCGGATCCCTCCACCTGAAGGGACCACACAATATATAATTCCTTTCCCCTAGGCGTTCTGTGCCTTTCAGGGGCCTCGGAAAAAGTAGTACGGTGCATTGATAAATGGGAATCTGCAAGGCAAAGTGAGCATGAAACCATGAGCAATGGCGACTTCTTCAAGGGCTTTGGGTTTGCGAGGGCCTCTTCATGAAGGTCAAGAGCTGAAGAGGTTGACATTTTTGCGTTGTCTTATACCCCCACTCCAGATGAGCATCATCTTCGCGTGGGGAGCATCCTTGCTTTTTGGGGATGAATTGGTTAAGCGCGAATTGATCCGATCCACTTCCAGTTACTGCTTTCGCCGGCCGGCTGAGGAGAAGCCACTGCCGGGAGAAGTGGACACTTGCACCACAGCTGCTTGCTCACAGAGTTCTCAGGTTCCAGCAAACATTCCTCTTCTGGCTTTGTAAACACCTCCAACCTCTAATAACCTGCCGGCAGGGGTTGACTTTCAATATGCAAAACATGGCGTTCCATGTTTTCCTTTTTGTGGCCTTACAAATCGCTTTGATTGCAGTCTGGCGTGTGTGTATATACAAATCTCTCGGTCGCCCTCTCTGCCTCTCTCTCTTTGTCTCCCTCTGGCTCTCTCTCACCCTCTCTTGGCTTCCCACATTCCGA
Source organism: Effrenium voratum (assembly GCA_963377175.1). Taxonomy (NCBI): domain Eukaryota; class Dinophyceae; order Suessiales; family Symbiodiniaceae; genus Effrenium; species Effrenium voratum. The sequence goes on from CAUJNA010003362.1 coordinate 132,041, forward strand.
AAACAACGTGGGTTTGCTCTTGGCAGGGGGGAAACAAATAGAAGCCTGGCTTGCTTATAGTCACCCCGGGGCCACAAAGCGCAACTTTCCCTTTTGCTAGTCCTGTTTATTTTTGTATCTCCAGCAAACACGGAGTGCAATCCTTATGCAGCCTCAGCCAGGCTCAAGGTCCGGCATTCGTGAGATTTCGTGAGCCTTGAAGCTTGGCAACGCCTTGCACGGGCAAGTTCTTTCAATCGTCAAGTCCTAAGGAGCCACACGAGCCGAAGCTGAGCCCAGAGCCCACGCTGAGCCCAGAGCTGCAGCCGAGCCCAGAGCTGCCGAGCCCAGAATCGAAGCCTAGCGCGAAGCCGAGCCCAGAGCTGAAGCCAAGCCCAAAGCTGCCGAGCCCAGAAGTGAAGCCTAGCCCAGAGCCCAAGCTCATCCCAGAGGCAAAGCTGAGCCCAGAGCTGCAGCCGAGCCCAGAGCTGAAGCCGAGTTCAGGGCTGAGCCCAGAAGCGAAGCCTAGCCCAGAGCCCAAGCTCATCCCAGAGGCAAAGCTGAGCCCAGAGCTGCAGCCGAGCCCAGAGGCGAAGCTGAGCCCAGAGCTGAAGCCGAGCCCAGGGCTGCCGAGCCCAGAAGCGAAGCCTAGCCCAGAGCCCAAGCTCATCCCAGAGGCAAATCTGAGCCCAGAGCTGAAGCAGAGCTCAGAGGCGAAGCCGAGCCCAGAGCTGAAGCCGAGCCCAAAGCTGCCGAGCCCAGAAGCGAAGCCTAGCCCAGAGCCCAAGCTCATCCCAGAGGCAAAGCCGAGCCCAGAGATGCCAAGCCCAGAGGCGAAGCTGAGCCCAGAGCTGAAGCCGAGCCCAGAGGCGAAACTGAGCCCAGAGCCGAAGCCAAGCCCAGACCCAAAGCAGATCAAAGTGAAAGCAGCAGAAGCCGCACTGACAGCGCAGGCGGGAGATGGGCAAAGGCAGATAACTCACTTCTGGGGATCCCTGTCAGACTGTGGGGCGGGCCTTGGCAGGAAGCTGGAAAATAAATTTGGGAGGCACCGAAGAAAATGCTTTGATTGGAGTTGCTCAATCGGGATGAAGGATTTCAAGTGAGAAACTGGTTAGCACAAGACCCCGCAAATGCGTCCATTGGACAGGTAGGCCCAGCTTGACATTTGATGTATAAGTGAAGAAATAGAAGGCTTTCCTAGCGATGCTTGCAAGCCTTTCTGCACGCTCCATTTGTGCCCTTTGGTCCCATTGTCTTGGTCGTAGTCAGCACTTGATGATGCAACATAATGTGCCATGCATGGGGTCCCAACTGTCTGAACTTACTACTTGGGGCAAAACAATATTCAATTATGAGCAAAAGTTTGGACTTGTTAGGCCGCCCTACCCACGGGTACGACACTGATACAGGTCCATACATCCGTGGGGTAGAGTTAAGATCATATTGCATTCTTAGCCGGTGGCTCAAAATGAAGCAAGCGCCAATATTGTGCATCTTGTGCCGCACTTTTGCCTTTGTAGCCGAGGGATGGGGGCATGCAGTGCTCCGCTAACACATTTCTTTGCTTAAGCACTGGCATAGGCCCGCTGTGTTCTGTTTGCTGCAGCGCAAGCTTGCCCAGCCAGAAGCAAGCAGAAGGAGATAGAATATGGTTCCTCAGGCTTACACTTGATCATCGCAAGTAGTTCTTTTGACCAACTATGCAAGTAACAGTGTGCCTGCCAAGCGGCAGTGGCTTTTTTGGAGAGTTCCCGGCGTCGTGCTCAGTTGCTGACCTGAAGTTGGCCGCGCAACGCCACTTTGGGCGCCGCTTGCGGCTGCTGTTCGCTGGCCGCCCGCTGTCGACATGGTCGACCTTGGGCGAGGCGGGCGTGCGAGATGGGGACGTGGTGCACGCGGTCGCGCACGGAGTGGAGCTGGCGGCGACCGCGGAAGCCTTTGCTGCGTGGACTGTTGGTGGGGACAGCGTGGTGACGTGGGGCAACCCCCAGGCTGGGGGAGACAGCAGCCAGGTGCAACTGAGGTGTGTGCAGCAGGTCCAGGGAACTGGGGCAGCCTTTGCAGCTGTGTTGGGGGATGGCTCGGTGGCAAGTTGGGGTGATCCAAGTCGCGGTGGTGACTGCTCGCAGGTGCAAGCACAGCTGACCTGTGTCCAGAAAATCCAGGCAAATAGGCATGCCTTTGCTGCCGTTAAGCACGACGGATCGGTGGTGACATGGGGGGATCCAGACTTTGGCGGCGACAGCAGCTCGGTGCAAGAGCAACTGACATGCGTACAGCAGATGCAAGCTAGTGAAGCAGCTTTTCCTGCCGTTTTAGTTGATGGCACAGTGATAACCTGGGGCGATGCAGCGTGTGGCGGTGACAGCCGCCCTGTGCAGAGGAGACTCAAAAATGTTCAGCGCATCGCAGCGAGTCGCTTCGCCTTTGCTGCTTTGTTGGAGTCTGGGACTGTGATTGCCTGGGGTGACGCCGAATATGGCGGCGATTGCCGTCATGTGGAAGAGCAGCTTACGCAGGTCCGACAGATCCACGCGACTCACTACGCCTTCGCTGCCATCAAAGAGGATGGCAGCTGCGTGACGTGGGGCCATCGGAGCTCCGGGGGGGACAGTAGGCTGGTGCGAAGGCTACTGACAGGAGTCCAGTGGATCTGCGGCAACGAGCGCGCTTTTGCGGCGGTGAAGCATGGCAAGGTGATCACTTGGGGCCCTTCGAGTCATGGAGGGGACAGCAGACATCTTCAACCGCTTCATGACGTCCGGCAGATCGAAGCGACCATGGCAGCTTTTGCTGCCATCAAAGAGGATGGCACGGTGGTGTCGTGGGGCGACCCGGAACATGCTGGAGATAGCAGCACGGTGCAGCAGCAATTGACTAGAGTCCAGCAGCTCAGGGCAACGGACTTTGCCTTTGCGGCCGTTTTAGATGATGACACAGTGGTGACTTGGGGCGATCGAGATGCTGGCGGGGACAACAGCCACGTCCAGACTCGGCTAGGCTTGCTGTAAAATTCGAATGGGGCTCAGCTGCTTGGGCCAAACGCGAATGAATTGCACAAGGAGGCGGCCTAGTTGTTTTTGCGCGATAGTGTCCAGCTGTCCACCGGCATTCTCGTCCCTCCTTGTTTACTTGGCCGAAGATCTGCGTGTAATCCAAACAAAAGATTGCCTAGATTAGGATGACAGACAGGGTTGCTTGGACTAGGGCAGATATGATTTGCCAGCAAAGCAAATGAAAGAGATATTCGAAGTGCTTCGGTAATGGTTACCCCTGATTAGTAAAGGGCCCCCCTTCAAGGCCGACAAGGTTTGGAAAAGCGGTCCTTTAAATGAGATTGGCGAAAACCACTAAAACATGATATGACCCGACCATTATCAGAACCCCCCCCCCCCCGATATTTCAGGCCCCTTTTGTGGCACAAAAAGGGAAAACCAAAAACTGCGGTTGCGAATTAATGCCTTACGGCAAAGACCGAAGAAGTCCTGACGGAGGCATCAAGGAAGGATCACACCGGGCATTTCTTCGATGTGTGGGGGCAGGGCAAAAGAGTCCCCAAGGGAAGTTTGAAGCTGCCAAGACATCCCTTGGCAGGAGCCGACAAAGAAAGAGGCTGCGCTGCTCGACAGCGTGGAGGGTATCCACGCTTCCGAAACCACAAATCACCTACCTCCGGACTAAATTCTGGTATTCAGCTTTGCATTTTGTAAGAGGGAAAAGGTCCAAAGCCTGACTTTGATGCACTCCCGCCTGACTTTGATTCACTCCCGTGCATCAAAAGACATGAATGAACCAGGAGTCTGACTTTGATTCACTCCTGTGCATCACAGGACATGAATGCACCAGGAGCTTGAGGAGAAGGGGTCGGCGCAGGAATTGTTAGTTCTTTGAAACGACAGCTAGGACCTGCGGTCGAAAGTGCACTTGCTTTGTATCCCCAAGTTGCTGTGGAACTTCATTTGCTGGACGCCTCTCACAAATGTAATTTGGGCATGTGTCCCCGTGTCCCCGTTTGGTGGGTGCAACGGTCGTGACCTTTGCTCCTTCTTGTGGGGTGGTGTTCGAAGGGGAAGAAGACGGGACCTCCATGGGCGCGGCATTGGCCCGGTGCAGCGGCTTGAAGGACAAGTCTCGGAGACAGGAGCATACCAAAACAGGAACTCCCTCATAGGCCCATGCCAGTCGGCAACCATATGGAGTGGACCACATCCTTCATGTTTTAGCCTAAGCCGCAAGCAAAGGGTAGATGGATGTTTAGATCTCTTTTGATTCTTTGCGGAGGTTGGGGTAGTCTCTTTTTGGTACCATATTTAACGATGTTAAAAACAAATTGGAGGGTGCTTGCAGGGAAACCTCCAGGCACGCCTGTGTTTTGATGTGCGATTTCCCATTCAACCACCCCGTCTCCCTTACTCATGGAACTGGGGGAGGTGGCTACTGGAATTCCATGGATGTCGCAGTTATAAGCAAATCGACTTTGCGACCCTTAAACCCACCCCCTCCCCCTCCCCCCTTAAGTTAAGGGGCATTTTCAGTTGCAAGCAGCTGAGGCTGCCGGCTGCGCCAGTCCGCAAAGGCTCATGCCAAGGGGAGGGTTGACAGGGAATCCTCCATTTCCCTTTTTGGAGCCTCCAAAACTGAAACGACCAGTCAATTGCAACTTTTGAAGGGGTAATCCAGTGACTTTTGGTGCGACCTTTGGACATGCAATCCCCACGCATGTTAAAAAAAAAAAAAAAAAAAAAAAAACTAAACCTGTTGTTTGAGGCTTGAACTTCCAGGGGGCTTAAAGGATCCAAATTGTTGGATGCTGGTTTTCCGTTTGAATTTGAACCACATCTGCACATCTAGAACAAAATGAGTACTCTCAAAAAAGACACCCATTTTGGGACAGTTTAAACATCACTCGATCATCGGCGTTGCTTAGATGATCAGATCCCCCAACAAAAGCTTTGCTTAGATCATCCGAAGGCTGGAGAAGATGGTGCCATTCAGCACATGCAAACTGGACTGTGGGAGACGGAACCCGGTTTTAAACTCCCGTGGTCACGGGGGCCCCCGTCGACTCGGCGGCCCCCGTCGGCGAGGTGCCCCGCTCTGCGTGTCGCTGCTGTCCATGCAGCCGCCTGGAAAGCGTTTTTTGCCCCCACTCTGCAACACAACGACCCCCGAAAAAGGGAGTCCGCAAAAGGAGATGTCCAAGCAATCATTGCTTTTGGGGGTTGCATGCCAATCATGCCAATCTGGGGGCTGCATGCCCATCGCCGAACCATCCCTCAAAAAGGGAGCCTAACCATGTACTGTACATGCTATTCGTGGGCGAAGCACTAGTTTTGAAGAATGTGAAGATGTTGGAGTGGAAAGCGATTGTTTGGTTTTGTTGGTTTGTTGATTACCGTTCTGGAGAGATATGCTGCGAGCAACAATGGGTGCGTTCCCAGTTGTACAATGGCACCCTTCAAATCCTTTTTGTTTGGTGACTTTGGGAGGAAAGGGTGTTTCTTTTTGCCTAGCCCTGGCACAGGGCTAACCCTGGTAGGTGGTTGGTTGGTTGGTTGGTTGGTTGGTTGGTTGGTTGGTTGGTTGGTTGGTTGGTTGGTTGGTTGGCGCCTCGGTAGGACGAAGGTTTGGAATGGGTTCAGGGTAGGTTTAGGGTAGGTTTGGGGTAGTCCGTTTAGGGTAGGCTAAGGCCCGGCATCGTTTTAACATCCTCAGCATTGTTTTCAACATCCTCAGCATCACCAGGCTTTGGAGGGCTGGGTTTAGGGTTGGGTTCCTGGTTGGCTCAGGCTTGGCTCCGGATGGGTTCCAGGCTATTGGTTTATGGTGGGGCTTCTTGGGGTTGGTCTCGGATGGGTTTAGGGCTGGTTTAGGGTGGGTTTCAAGTTGGCTGCGGTCATGGTTGTGTTTAAGTCCATAAACACAACCACGACCGCAGCCAACTTTAAACCCACCCTAAACCGGCCCTAAACCCATCCGAGACCAACCCCAAGAAGCCCCACCATAAACCAGCACCAAACCATCCACTTCAATCACAGCCACCCCCTCAGCCACTTTGGGACCCAGTAAAGATGCTCAACCTCCAAACGCTCCAATTCTTGTTCTACCATGCGGGCCGCCGGGCCACTGGTTGCAGCGGTTTTCCTAGCTTATGAATTCGGAAGTTTGGTGCTACTTCGATCCCATCAAGTCCGAAGGGCAATACCAATGCCTGTCATGTTGCCAAAGATGTTGTTTTCTTCAAACAAAAAATAGAAACTCTCGGACTGGAGCGGAAGATGCGAACTTGAGTTTTTAGTACAAGAAGCGCAAGCGGATGGCTTGAGGCAACATGAGCTTCCAGGAAGACCACTCACTTCCCTTCTTGAGTGTGTACCTGTTGGTTTCTTTAGGTTCTCCAGTTTCTTAGATTGCTTTGGCTTGACAGGGGCATGCTCAATGAAACCAAAAGCTGACGAATAGCCCGAATGCAGCCCCCAATTGAAATCAACTGGGGGCTTGTGAATGCTGGTGAGGTTCCTTTGCACATGGGTGCTGTTGGTTTACAAGGGCCTTCCACGCATTGTGGTTTTCGAGCGGAATTCCTCAAGGGTGCGTGCTCCCCAATCAAGAACCTTTCCAACCACTCCTTTTTTGGGGTCACAATGACATCATACGGAAGGCAGGAGTGGGGCGGCTTCGGGTTTCGGGTGGGAAGCAATGCTGAGGTCGCCTGACCAACCCGCGATGAAGGTGAACATGAACCTTGGCAAAACGGCTGTGAAGATTATTCTCAGTAGGATTCTCTTTGTAGGGCTTGAGCCCCTGCGCTTCTTTTGGAGGTTTCCAACATCAACCTTGACAAAGGCCTTTTTGAAGTGATGACGTTCAAAGGGTAGGAAGCGCCGTTGAGTTTTTGTTTGGCCTTACAAACCCAAGGCGGGCTTGGATTTGCCTTCTGGCCCTTGCCAGCGAGGTCTTTGGCGGGCTCCGCACGAGAGAGGGCAGAGGGTTTTGCTCACCGGTGGGATGCTTGAGCCTTTTTCTACAGAATCCAAATGACAGGTATAGGCCGGGGGGGGAGTTGGTTTGATGGGGCCCTTGACAATGAACTGACCTGAAAGCTTTCAAGTTGTTTTGTGTTTTTTTCCTGTGATGCTTGGTTGCCCAAAAAGTCATGCTTCGTTTCAGGCAGGAATGCTTTGCCAGGTTCTACTCGTGGGTGAACATTGCTTTTGACTAAGAAGAAACAATCAAAAGGTGTCTTTGAAAACACAATGTTCCAGTAGGCTGCTTGAACCCCGCAAAGGATGGTTGTTCTGATGTGGGCACCCTTGAGTGTGGCTCAAAGGCCAAAAAAGAAGACCACGGGAAGGCGACTAGCAATGGATGTGGGCGGAGGGGTCCTTCGTTTCCTTTACTTCGAGGACTTCCAAGGCGACCATCGCGGATTTGCGGGCGGAGGTGATGCGAACCTTCGACATGGATGTGCCTAGGCTTGCAAGACCACGAAACAACCTATGGGCCGATGCTTTTTTGAGGGTACGTATTGGGGGCATTGTACTTAGTAAGTGGTTCGCAAGCCTGGTTGTAACCCACTTACCATGGTTATAAGTCTCCCAAGTGGGTTATCACCAGGCTTCGTAACCACGCACTAAGTACCCTGCACCTTTAAGTGTTTTTTTAAGGTAACCCCGCAACACCTAAATGGACCTTGGGAGTTATTCTCTCTTGGAGTGGGGCCCGTCATAACCCCTAATTGGTGGTTGGGGTTGGTGGTTTCGGTATTTGAACGGCTGGTTGTTGAGGGCAAATAGGAAGCCACCCTTGAGATCCAAACGAATCCAAACCGCCAATTGGAGGGAGCTGCTTTTGGTTTCAAGGGAAGCCAAAAGGTTTTTAGGGTCCCTCCTATTTTCACAAATACCCATATTGCAGGTACGGGGTTCAGGGGCACAAGGAACGCCTTGCATTTTGCTGCAAGAGTCTGTGGTCATGTGGCTACCTGCAACACCAAGGCTCCCACCAGGAGTCCCTGAACTTTTTACTTTTTTTTGGAACGCATTTGTCCGACGGAAAGCATGCCCCTTTTCCTGGGCTCCTCCCAATGTTTTTAGTTATGTTCTGGTATCCTCGTAGGGTTCAATGATGAAACCGAGCCAGCACATATGCGTCTTTTTGTGTACATTGACCAAGTTTTAGGTCCAGGAACCGGCTCATCTCTGGGGCCAATTGTGAGACTAGGAATTTCTCTTTGGGATTACAGGGTTTGGTTAGAGGAAAATCTATAGGAAATGGCCCCAACACGCTGCAAATATTTAAGCAGTTGTCCTATATAGATTTTCCTGGAACCCAACCCTTTGAACTGAGCGTGGCAAAACCATGTAGAATTTCCGGCGTTCTCGATGTTGAATTTGGCGTTGGTTCGCCCTGGAAACGGCATTCCAATTTGTGGGGAACCATGCCCCTGTGCTTATCCAACAAATGAAGCTGGTTTGGAGCCAGCGGGGGGCGGGGGGTGGGCCTGGCTATTGACAGTCCTTGATGCCCTCCTGAAGATGATGGTGCCCAGCTGCCATTCCGGTAGCTGCTCTGGGCCTAAGGCCCATCACCTTCGATTTCACTGTTTCTCCTAGGCTGGTTCTGAGTAGAGGTTGGATCAATCTCTTCATCTTTATTTGCAGCATAATCCGGGAAAACCTCCCCAATAGAAGAGACTGATAGCAATTCCGTTGCCCAAAGCCATTCGACAGGATTTGACCTTTTAATTTCCTTTTGTTGGCAACCATTGTTCATTTCCCCTAAAAGGTGATCACAATAGATTTCTGGGTCCAACCTGGGCAATCGAGTCTCAAGGGCTGTTCCAATCGACCCAACGACTGAACGGCTGAAGGATCGCATGGCGCGGCGCTTGCGGTTCCTCCGGAAGCGCAACAGTTGCTACGTCTCCTTTAAGGAGGCCGGGGGGAAGGAACAATCACTTCTGGAGGAACCAATGAACAAAAAGGAGGAGTTGATGTTCATTTCTGGCGTAATATATTCTAACCAAATGAACTAAAAGGACAACCCAGTATATAGCAGGGAAACCAATCTTTTTTGGGGACACCCCATGTTGACACATGCTAAGCTGGAATTGGGGGACCAATGGGTGTGGAACGTGTGACCCCAGGATTCCTGGTATGAACCCGTCTTCATTGTTGCCGGGAAGGCTAGAGAATGGCGATGGGGGACCCCTCCCCTCTTCCTTTTGAGGGGATATGAGGGGATGCAGTATCAGTGGCGCATTGCCCGAAGACACAGCCAAACCAACGGATTGCAAAACTTGACAATTCACCGACAACCAAATGATTGATTAAACAAGCCTTGCCGGAAAGCCTTTAATGAAAGTACAGGAAGACTTCCGCCAGACCTCGACATGACGGCGGCAAGACTACAGGAGGAGCAAGGCAAAATGGGAAAACTCCTTGAATCTAGTTAGACGCAATGCTGAAGCCACTGCAAGCCAGATAGGGAACAAACTCCGAGAATAGCAAGCATCAGGCTGCGTTATAATATTCCAGCTAACCAAGCATTATGTTTCCAGTTTTGCGAGGGTGGTTCGCTTGATTACCCTGCACTTGTAAATGGAATCAAACGGAATCAAGTACTGCCAGCAGGGAACAAACTCAGATCGTTGTTCAGGGCCAGTGCGACCAACCCAGATCTCCAGGTTAAGGTTGAGGTGATGTTCGATCCCAGGCAGGCCACTTTCATAGGTAAACAATTGCAAGAGATTGTGCGACATTTCCAGCAACACACTGCCTAGCTTGACCAGACTTGACCATGGTTTGAGGCAGGCGGCTCGCTAGGGTCGAGTCTGGGCAGGCGGCTCGCTAGGGTCGAAATGAAGTTCTTCTCTATCGAAAGCATGATCCCATAGAGGTGATGTTTACGGTTTTTCTGGCCATTTGCAGGGTTGATCGTTATCACTAGTTCGCGGTCGGGATCCAAAGGCAGACTCCTTCACAATCACAGCTATCCCTCAATTGGTGGTTTGGATTGGCCTTTTGAACCCCGGTTTTTCTTTTGAAACCAAAGGAAAGTCTCCAAATCACCAGCGGGGAAGCGGATGAAATGCCGAACTCAGCCACTGGGGACGAATCGGGTCGGGCGCGGCTCGGAGCGAACGATGGCCAGACCGAATTCGTGCGCGAGAAGATCTTTCTGCACGACCCCGACATTCGAGCCTTGCAGCTTGGAAGATGTGCGACATAACTCTCAGTTGTTCAGTGGCACCCATTCTTTTTCTTTTTTTGGTAGCCCCACTAAAACTAGTCTTCCACAAAAAGGGCTCCCTTCTTTTTCCAGGGTCACTGAACAACTGAGGAATTTGTTGCGATTTGCGACATACTGTGGGTGGACGAAATCCTGCACCACTTTGAAACCATAACAAATCATTGTTTGTTGGTATTTACAGGGGAAGCAACTGCAGGATTTTTTTAAGGTGGGGCAGGATTTCGTCCATCCACAGTAGTTTCTGCGATTTCCCCTCTGCAGGAATGCCGAGTGATCTCCTGACTCTAGTCACAAGCGAGACCTCAATAGCCCGATGCTCCAAGGAAACAAACAGAACGCTTCGAGGAGTAACAACATTGGATTTCCCCTCATCAAATCAGTTGAGACTTGGTTGCGTTGGTGATCTTTTCTGGCAAAATGGATGGATATTAGTACTTGGCAAGTTCAAGTAACCCGTATGTTGGCACGCAGCAGGCTCTTGAGGCGCTTTGAGATTACCCCTTATCGGCATGTAGGGTCCTGTTAAAATCTATTGTGCAGGAATCCAGCCAAACTTGGCCCCAGAGTTGCAAGCAGAGCCCAACGGCTAGAAGCTGAACATGTGTCATTGTCGTTCGATTTGGATACATAACGCCCCTAAAGCCCTTGAGGATCAACTTCGCTTGCGGAAGCTCCAAAAGTGGCAGCTTTCAATGGCCCCGCCGGCAAATTGATCAGCTTCTGTGCCCCCTTGGACTGGCAGGGGGGGTTCGCCCTCGATTTACAACCCCCCACTCCACACATACCCCACACCCGCCAGTGAAGGTGCAGGTCTGGGGATGCTTCAGGCGGCGATCGGGTACTTAGTAAGTGGTTAGTAAGCCTGCTTTAAAAAAAGAAACAAAAAACACTTACCATGGTAAGTGGATAGTAAAATGGGTGATGACCAGGCTTACCATCTGCACCAAGTACCCGATCGCCCCTTTAAGTGTCCTGTCGATTGAAACCTTCAAAGCCGAGGTCCGGGCTGAAACTTCGAAGCCTCCCGCATGCCACGCGCTGAGAGCTTTGCGGAGGATTTCACTCCGAATTGGAGCCCGGTTGGTTGTTTTCTTTGGGTTTCCGAAAGAAACTAAGCAAAACAAGCCAAACTAATCCTAGTGGGTTTGGATTCGTGGCTTGGACGTGGGTAAGCCCTGTCTTGCGGGGCAATGGGAAACAACACCGGGACACCTCCAATCAAGCCAAAAAGGGTCATCAGCACGACATACAATGGCACGTGCGTGTCAGTGCGAGGGGCTGGCGCTGTCAGGTGCTTCTTGGGGTGGCCGGTGTATGAACTGTCGAAGCATTGCTTGTTACCCCGTCCCGGAGAGGGCTGGCAAGGGCTAAGGATAAGATTGCAAAGGGCACCCCCAAAACCTCCAATGGGTATGTGTGAAAGGGGGTCGAGCGAGTGGATCTCCTGAACAACTTTCGCTTTGAATCAGGGTGGAAAGGCTAGCCTCACCAAAAACAAACAAACGCAGACAATTTTTTGTTCAGAGTCTTGTGAAGCTCGGGGGAGCTGCGGGTCATTGGCCTTGGCTTACCAAAGATTAGGTGAAGCGTAGCCTGATCCAAGGGCGCATGGTAAGCCCCTTAAGCTGTACTGCAGTTGAGTTGGGTGTGTCTTCTCTTGTGGGCACCCCCTTGTTTGTGGTTCCTTTTAAGATAAACGGAACACCAACAGGAAAACCGTCAGTTTGTGGGATCCCCAGAACAAAACACACCTAATTGGTGTTTGAATCAGCCCGATTCCGACTCAAGGGATTCACTCCGAGCCAAGCGCAGCGTTCTGGAGGCTGGCGGCAGCAGTCCAGCCGAGCTGGTGGGGGAGCACAGCCTGCCCGCAGGCGGGGGAATTTCCTCGAACTGCTCCAACTTGGGTGTGGCTCAAAATTAAACAATCGGAGGGGCAAACAGCAGGTTTTGGTCCATGTTTCCAATTCCCAGGGCAACCCGTTTTGGTACCTTTTTGAGCCACAGCTTTCCGACAGCAAGCCTCGACCTTGGCGGTCGCGTTTCTTTGTCCTTAAGCCCCAGTCAGGGCTTCCTCTGAGCCGTGCCATTGGTGAAAACTCCCCTTGGCCTGTTGGTTCATGCTTGGCTTGCAGGTGGTTCATGGACCTATTCCTAGGGAGACATGACCCGCAGTTTGATTCGCATAGCTTGTGCTAGAATTTCGATCGGATCGGGTGCCGTGAGGCGTGGATGGTGTCATGCAGGACTTCATTTTGCGCACCTTCTCTCGGCCACTCGCTCTGCCTGCCTTACCTTGGTGGCTCCCAGCCTGAGCTTTTTAGATCCTTTGAGTGTTTAGTGGTAGTTTCCATTTAACTATAAAAGTTAAACTTTTAGTGGGGGATCTGAGGGCAGCCCAGTTACGTGGGAACCACTGCCCTCAAGACACCTCCTCCAAATCTCGAGCGGATGGCAAGCTCAAACTGAGGACTGTCCTATGCGTGCCACAATTCCCTACACCATGGCGAATGGTTTAACAAGCAGGTCTATCGCGTTCACCACCTGGATCACGTGCGGAACATATGCGGTGGGCGCACTGTCCATAAACCCCATACATGTTCAACCTGTGTGCATGCAAGGAAATTAGGGACTCAGGCTTTCCCGATTGGGCATGGGAATCAAGTATCCGTGGGCCACATCTTGTCCGGCTTGTGCAAGAATCGATCCTTGACCTTAACACTTGTACCAGATTTTGGAAGATTTTCCTTGTAGCACTGTCACACTAGGGGTTGCAGATGAAGGGACGGGATCCCGTCCATTTCTCATCCAGTGAGTGCTCGAACTCTACACTGTTGGGGAAACGGCATTTGAGTGGCAAACAAGAAGTTCAGACTTTGGGTCAATCCCCCTCAGGAAGTGAGATGTTTTGCCCAGCAAAATCCGTGGACGAGACCATGTTTCGGTGACCAAGGATGAGCGAGGAAGAGCTGAGCGCCTGGAATGCCTTGCCGAAGTTTGTGATTTGGACCATTTGGCGGCTTCGCTGCAGGCGGACATATGTAGGTATGTGTCAAAACGGGGGGGGGGTCCAATATTTTTCTCCATTTGGTTTCCCTTTCAATCCTCGAGAAGGATACCCTCCAGCAGCGGTCAAGTGAGCAAATCCCACGCTGGCCCTTTACGCGAGGGTCAGGGCTGCAAGGGCCTACGGTTGTGGGAGCCATGGGAGTGTTATCTTCCATTTGCTTAAGAATATTGTTTACCCTGTTGGTTTTAAAGGGAATCCAGCACTACCATATTTTTTTTCCAGGGGCTTAAGCAAATGGCAGTTGTGGCTTTTGGTTGATGGCCGCCAATAGTCGCTAATTGACCCCAAATGAATCAACCCCAGTGCCCCCTTCAATAAGTGATGATTCCCCACTAAACCCAGAGACACTTGCCTATTAATAAACTGGGGTTGATTAATATGGGGATATATGGGGCCAACGTTACTAGTCAGGACAAGTCACTGTCAGGCCCGTTAGGCTGTAATGGTTCCCTTTGCTATGGAGCGCACATTCTTTCCTGGAGTTTCTGATGATGCATTGTCTCTGTTGGATGCATCAACTAGTGTTGCAACTTCCAGGCCCAAGTGTAGCTGACCTCCGTCGATTTTCCGGATTTTCTGGGTTCTGAAAGAAGGGGTTTCCAATTGTAGAGTGGTCACTGTGCAGACCTTAGGAAGCATAAAGCACGCACCAGCAACGCACTGTGGGAATGTCGGGACTGTGCCTAGCACAGACGAACCTCAGAAGCTTTCCGGCCGATTGGACCGCCCTACGCAGTGGTGTGTTTGCCGCGTGGCCAGCCATTCCGTCACGGTTGAGGAAATACAGGCACCCAAGGTACCCAGAGTTGGCGATGATATTTTTGCTCTGTTTCCCTTCACCTTGCCCTCAAGCAAGGTATGGTCCGCCTTCCTAATTCATGGCCAGCTCCAGCTCCAGCGGGTCACGAAAGGTAGCCTCAAGGAGGGCTCTTGGGGGACCTCTTTACGGTATCCTACCTTTCGGGTCGACATCAAGTTTCTCAAGTTTCTCCTTTCGCATGATCCGAGGTTCGACATCATGTCCAGCCCCTTGTTCCGGCAATGCCTGGAGACCAGCTCCAGGGATAGTATTTTCGGGTCCAACTTTGAGCGGCGCCTTGGCGCGAGCGAGATCGACCCCCCCCCACCCCCCACCCCCGGTTTCCCCCCCGTTTTTTGAGGGGGGAGGGCCTAATGAGGTTGCTTTTTTAAAGGGGCGAAAGGGGTGGCTTTAGATGAACAACCCAAGGGAAAGCCTCCATTTTTGCGGGTTCCCTGGTCAAAGACACCCCCAAATGGACTCTAAGTGTGCCAACCCCCCGAGAGAAGCAATACCCTCATCGAAGCACGGACTTCAGATGTATTGTGTCCACATGTTGGGCTGAACAAACCATGCCCTGAAAAGAGGAGACTGCAAACTAGAGCCCTTTAGCACACCAGGGAAAGGTAGATGGCAGAGTTCCGGGTGGATGTGGACAAGGGGGATGACAACATGGATGTCATTGTGCCTACTTTCATCGGGAGGGGGGTGACCCCTGGAATTCGCTTGCAGGAAGGCTTCGATCCGGATGGCCAAGGAGGATGGGGTGCTCCGGGAGACGTGGCGGAAATTCGGGGATTGGGTTGACTTTCCAAAGCAACTGGATATTTGAGGGTACCCTTGTCAGCTTTTTTTTAAATGGAAAACAATAGGAACACCGAATTGTTTGGGGTCAGTCTATTGCTGAGCATGGCCTGAAAAGTATGGTTATGAATATATAGGTACGCTTGGTACTCTGACCACACAAAGAAGACACACGCCACTCTTTGAACGCTGAAGTCCTTGTGTCAATGAGCAATGAGAAGGCACAACAACGGAGTAGCCAGGGGTGTAGCGTTTATTATTATTATTATTATTTCCGAGGGTACCCTTGTCAGGTCTTGTCAGCCTGGTTCAGAGAGAAACACAAGTTTTAGAAATAAACTGCCGCATGCACCACTGTGCTAAACGACCTGTCGCTTTAGATTTTTCCAGCAGGATACTTACAGGAAGTTATGATGTTTATGTGCTCATGTTCCAGACCCCCCATTTCCGAACCCCTGTTTCTGGCAGTTGTTTGACACCTGTTGTGGTTTGTTTATTGGTTGTGGCGGGGCGACAAAACAACAGCCCATGAGTTTGCTGACATACAAGGGGTTACGAAGCGAGTGAGCTCAGCCCCCGACGCTTTCCTGGCAGCCGTTTGCTTGGACGATGCCATTGACTTGTTGCAACATAGAGATGGGCGCTGAGCGGGGAGCAATCACCAACACAATTTGAAGGCGACTTGGCGAACTTCTGTTGAAATCTGCCTATGTGCAGATTTCTGACAAAGTTGGTTCAGACTCCAGGGCATCCAGTGAAGAGAATTCCTTCCACCAACAAACATGGATGTTCCCAACCCTGCCTGCCAAAAGGGATGCGTTTGTTTTCGAAAGGGGTCATTGCATCAAACTGTGTTTAGTGGGGTACGCATATTTGAGCAAGGGCCTTTGAACTGCCAACAACCAAGGTGCTTTTCCCTTTAGAGCCATTGGGAGGTTCCCACTGTGGCTACGGTCCTCTTCCAGGTTGTCCCGAATGGGGAGGAGAGACACTGGCAAGTAAGCTAAGGAGTATGCTTTTCACAAGCGGCAGCTGATCTCCGTTTGGTTCCACGACGAAGTCGAGGACGCGGCTGGCAATTCGGTGGCCAGATGGCAAGGGAGTGACCCAGATGGTCAGAACTAACATCTTAAAACAATAGGAAAGTTAGCTTTGGCCTTGATTGATGAAGAAGGCGTTGGGTGGATCTTATTTGGAGGAAAAACAAGGGCTGGGCGTTTGCAAGGGTTGAGATGGTCAGATTGAAATTGAGGGAGAAGCGGAGGGTGGGTTCCTAACCAAAAAGGTGCAGGGGCGTCGAAATCCCCCGTTGGGCCATGGGAATCCCGCGCCAGAATTGAGGTCAAAGAGCCGCCGAGCGATGTTCCGGAGGCTTGGCCTTGCCCTTGGGCTAGGGAATGTGGCAATGAACCCGGGGATTCCCTTCAAGGAAGCCACCAATGGTTCATAAGGGTCATTCCCGTATTCCCTGCTGAACACCAGCAAGATTTTAACACCTTCAGAACGTTGACCCGTGATGGATACATTCAGACATTACAGCCCTCCACTCATCTAGAGGGTTCCCCGGAAGAGATGGTTCCTCGTTCAAGAAGAACCTCCGGAAGGAAAGACGGTTCCCGTGTTGTGCTGTAGAGGCTCACAGGGTGTGGAGATAAACCGTGCACTAAATATATGTACACATATACATACATGTTTATAGCAGTGATCGCTTCTCATTAAATATAACTGGTGGCCAAACAAGATTATGAAACGGGCAATCAGGGGTCAGATGGGCTCCAGAGCTCATCCCTTGAAATAGGCCCATGCAAACCGTAACTTTGCAAACATGGAGTGGTACAAGCTTTGAAGGGACAAGCATGGAAAAGGTTCGAAATTGTTATATCGTCACTTAGTTGAAGTACACATGTTCAAGAGGAAGGCAAGACCTTGCTTCTATCAAGTCTGTCTAGTATCGTGCCAATGGAAGCTTCGGTCCGGAGTATGCTAAGACTGGTCTCGGATTTGGCAGGGAGTCAGGCAGTTCAGTATTGGATTAGAATGTGTTTATTAGAATAGTAGTAGGGATCCGGTGAAAAAAACACTATATGTCTTGGTAGGGTGCATTGATTGATAGGGAGAAGGGATACTATTTATATGTATATAGGTACATAGTACGTTCTAGTGACATATGTACACACGCGCATAGACATGTAAACATGAATGCACATACACACACATGCGCAATTGCATACGGGCGTGGTTGATTCTAAGTGTCTCATTTTTTTGGCAGGCTCTGCCCGCGGGAACCCCGGCGGCGGAAGCGAAGGCAGACGGGCCCGAGAAAACCTGGGGAGGGGATGGACCATGTAGGGGCGCAGTTCGTGGGGAGGGGGCACGTAACTCCCGAATGACCCCCTTGCCTGGGGCTGATCCGTGGCTTGTCCTAGAGCTTTCCAGGGAAAGCTCCCCCCCATAGCCCCGCATAGGTTCATGATATTGGAGGATGGGGGACAGGGAGGATAGTTACAGGGGCAGGGTACTTAGTAAGTGGTTGTACAGTAAGCCCGGTGCAGAAACCCGGTTACAAGTCTCCGTCCAGTGGGTTATCACGAAAGCTTGCTTTAGCTAGCTGAAGTTTCTCCTTGCGTAAGCAAGGTAAGGGGCTCAAATGCCGAAAGATTGATTTTTTCAATTATTTGAGCCGAACAGATTGAAAAACATCAATTTTTAAGACCCCCCCCCCCCCCCCCTCCCCTCCCGTGCCATGGACGCTTGGCGTCCATTTTGCGGGCAGTCTTCTCTGCCGTGGGTTTGCGGGCTCGATCGGTGAGCTCTCTGCTTACTTTGGCCGGCTAGACCTCTAAAAACTCGGTGTTTTTCATGCTTTCCACTTCGCTTGCGCAACCCTCTGCGCACTTTGGGCGGGTATAGACCTGTCAAAACTCGGTGTTTTTCATGCTTTCCACTTCGCTCGCGCAACCCTTTGCGCACTTTGGGCGGGTAGACGTTTCAAAGCTCGGCGCTTGGAATGCCAGAGTATCTGGAGGGTGGGCGCGGGAATTATTGGTTTGCCCCACTTGCCCCAATTGCCCCACTTGCCCTACTTGCCCCGCCGCCCCACTTGCCCCACATGCCGCATTTGCTTCACTTGTCCCAAATGCCCCGCTCACCCCGCTTGCTCCAAGTCGAAGGAGGCGAGCGATAGCCGGGCGAACGGGGCGTGCAACGGGGGCCGAGTAGGTTGAGTGGGTCGAGTAGGTCGAGTGGGTCGAGTAGGTCGAGAAAGCGGGGGGTTTGGATCGAGTGGGCCGAGTGGGGCGAACTGGCTGAGTGGGTCGAGTGGGGCGAGCGGATCATGTAAGGCGAATAGAGTAAGGGGCAAGGGGGTTAGCGAAGCGATTGAAGCAAGTGGAGCGTGTGGAATGTGTGGAGCAAGTGATGCGAGTGGTGCGTAAAATGGGGCGCGTGGGGCGAGTAGGTGAACTTTGCAAGCCTAAGCCCATTATGATACTGATATTTTATTAGAACGATTTTCTACTGATCCAGACCTTGGTAGCTTAAATGCGACATCATTCCGATAATATTTTGCCTCAGTCGAAGTTCGCAGGTCACACTCTTGAAGCAATGGGACTTTACTGCATGTCTTTTACGTGGGAGGGAAGGGCTCCGCACTCGTAGTTTTGCTCATATTTGATCACAGTTGTGCTCATAGTTTATCAACTTTGCTCGGGTCTGCTCAATCCCCTTAGGACAAAGCCCCGAGACCCATGCAACATGAGCCAAAGTAGCGAAACTCATGAGCAAAATTCCAGGCAAATTCGTCTTACACACCAGTTGTTTGCTTCACTTGCGTATAACCCTATACTCCAGCACCGATGTATCCGCAGGTCGTGACTTGGTGGGTGTTATGCCGGCAGGAGTGATTAAGACTAGTTGAGGCTTAACCTGCAAACATGAGTTTGGGCTAGGGCTGCAGAATACATACAATATGCTTAATATATTGTTTGTTCAGTTTGCCAAAGTAACACATAGAATTGGCCATGAGTGTGCTACAAGTTTCAAGTGTACATACATACACTTTCTACATATATATATATATGTATGCATATATATACAAATCTTATATATATACATCATATGTTGTTAATATACATCCCCTCTTGTACATGCCCTTGCACATCTGTATGATCAAGGCCTTGAGCCTACATACAGTAGAGCTGCAGCTTGCCTCCTGGAAACAACAGTGCCGCGCTGTCACACACAGGTCTTCAGGTATTTACAACATCAATCCAACTTTAACATGGTAGCGGAGCAGTGATCCCTGGTACACGATCCTACCACACTACCCAGGGTGAGCTCCAACACGCACTCACAGGTTGAGGTACACAGTAGTGAGTAACATGGCACAACAACAAGATCAGCAACCACAACAGCAGCAGCTAGAAGGAATCCACAAGTACAAGATATCACCACCACGCTTCAGTGGAGAATACAACACCTTCGAAGAATGGAAGTACAAGATGACAGCATACCTGGGACTACAAGACCCAGACTACAACAGACTGCTTAGACAGTCAGAGCTATCAACAGGAGCAGTCACAAATGACCAACTTGAGAATGCAGCACCTTCACAACAAGTTGCAGAGCAATGGATACAACTGAGCAACAACTTGCACTACATCCTAGTGAGCACATGCGATGGACCAGCATCTACAATCTGCAGACAAAACATGCAAGGCAACGGATTCGAAACGTGGCGGCTTATACATGCAAGGTACTCCATACCTCTTGGTACAAGGAGCGTTGGATACCTTACAAAGCTGCTCAAACCACAACTTGATAGAAGTTCGAAGAGAGCTTTACAACATGGGAGTTCCAACTCTCAAGATACGAACAAGACAACAACACACTACTACCAGATGCAATCAAAATCGCAGTGCTACTCAATGAAACAAAAGGACCACTACAGCAGCATTTGCAGCTACAAGCAGGAAACATCGCAACATACGCACAGATCAGATCGATGGTGATCGAGTACTACAGAGCAACAGCGTCATTCACCAGACTACAGTCAATCACATCAGGCAGCAACAGCAATCAAGGACCGGCACCAATGGACATAGGAGCAACATGGTACAACAAAGGAAAAGGAAAGAAGGGCAAGCACAAAGGCAAAGGAAAACACAACAAAGGCAAAGGCTACGGCGGCTACGGCAACAACTTCGGATACAACAACTACAAAGGAGGAAAAGGTAAGTACAATCAACAACCGGTTGGACAAGGAAATCCTTTGAAAGGACAACAAGGATACTCCAAAGGAAAAGGATACAACAACAAAGGAAAAGGAAAAGGATACTACAACAACCAACAAGGAGGAAAAGGATCAAAAGGAAAGCAAGCAACAAATGTTTCCTACAGATGTGGACAACCAGGACACATGGCCAAACAATGCAGAGTGGCGATCTACAACTGCGATACTGGCAACTTCGACACCAATGACCAGACAGATGACTGGTACAGTCAGTCACACTATGACAACAACTGGTACCACCAGGATCAGACACACATGCAACAACTAGCATTTCCACAGCCACCACAAATGGCGGATCCATTAGCAGTACCCATCTCAGGATGACAAGAAGTAACAATTGCCATGATTGGCACAGCACAACAACCCTCAGAAGACAACAAGTGGGTCAGTCTTATGATTGACAGCGGTGCGGCTACACATGTATGCCCACCATGGTTTGCACCACACTTTCCACTACACCAGCTTGCACATGGAACAGGACCACAACTCAGAACAGTGACCAACCAGCACATCGAGCTTTAGGGGTACAGATGGGTCTGCGCGACAAATCACAGCGGACAACAAATTGTCATACCATTTTACGTTTGTGAGGTTAAACAGCCGATTCTTTCAGTTACAAGGCTGGTGGAACAAGGTTTCCAACTTACATTGGATGACAATCCAAAGCTACATCACATCAAAGGATTCAACAGCACACTGGAGAGCAGAAACGGCCTGTTCTTCCTACAAGCAGAAATCACAGCATTGCCAAAAGGAACAAAGCTACAGATACACAACACGGACCAAGGACAGATCGGCATGATAGCACCGACCACAACACTGACACCACAAGGTCCTGCAGACACAGGATATGCAGGAGATTACTGGCAGTTCAATACACAAGGTGAACTTGTCAGAGTACACAGGCAACACAGAAAGACACTCTTCACACCTTCGAGAACACAGTGTCCAGTCCCAGCAGAACAACTTGAGGACTACAGGAAAACAACCATCAGACTCAAGGATGGTACAGCGAACACGTTTGAAGACAAGTATCAAACAATGGAAGCGCCAAACAAAGCACAACCACAAATGTGGAAAGGAGAGACAACATTCAGGATCAAGAAAGGCACAACATTGCCAGAGGCAATACAGCAACAGCTTGCAACAAAGACACAGCCAAAAAGTGCACCACAGAGGGTGACACCGCAAGTGATTCAGTACAAACCGCGCACACGGCTTAGAGAGAAAACAACACCACCAACAGTTCAGGACACACCTGCGCCACACACCACCAAAGGCGCAGCTGGACAAGGACTTCCACATCCTTCAGAGGTACACCCTGGAGGAGACTACTGGTACAGAGAAGGCCCATACTGGAAGAGAGTACATGTTGAGCCTAGAACAGCGTTTTACATACCAGAGCAGACACACGACGGGCCAGACATCAAACGACTCTTACCTTGGAGACAGACCAAGGTACAACCAGTTGGAGGAGAAAGACAACACACAAGATTGATAGAAGATGAATGGACAACACAGCCAGCAAAGACATCTGACAAGCCTTGGACAGGCTGGACAAACTTTGAGGAACATCAGGAGTTCCCAACACAGCTCGAGTCAGATGATGAAGAACAACAACAAGGCACAAGAGCAAAAGCAGTACAGGCACCCAAGCAACCTACACCACAGGAGATTTTGGAGCACAATGTTACACACCTCCCTTACAGGAAATGTCCGATATGCGTACAACCGAGAGGCAGACAAAACAATCACCCAAAACAGCACAGCAAGCTTCCAATCATACAACTCGACTTCGGCTACATCAAAGGCTTCGATGACAACAAGGTACATCCAATCCTCACAGCAATTGACATCCAATCAGGGATGATCGTGGCAATACAATTGACCGACAAGAGGATGCTCTTCGACTTTGCAGTCACACAGCTACAACACTTCCTCATTGAGTGTGGAAGAACAACACACACAATACTACAATCAGATCAGGAAGATTTCCTGACAGCACTCATTACTACAGTAGCAAGCAAGAATGGGAACATCACAACCCGGAACTCAGGAGCATAGAGTTCACAATCACAAGGAGGAGTAGAACGAGCACACAGAACATTGTTTGCAAAAATCAGAACACTCAAGGCACAGATCAAGCAAAACTACAACAGAGACATTCCAATGAAACATCCACTCATGCCTTGGATCGTTCGACACAGTGCATACATCATGAACAGGTACGCTTTGCACAGCAATGGATGCACAAACTGCTTCAACAGATGGAACAGAGAACAGCATACACCATTGTGCGAGTTTGGTGAGACAGTGCAATACATGCTACCAACAGTAAAACAATTTCCAAAACTAGAGCCAAGGTTCTACAACGGGGTCTGGCTTGGCAAGGACACAACTACAGGCGAACCCCTCATTGGGATCTACAACAAGATTGTCAGAGCAAGTACAATCAGAAGGCAAATAATGCCTCACAAATACGACCAGCAACTATTGGACTGTGTACACACAGGTCCATGGAAGACACCAGCATCAGCACTGCCCACACCGACTCTCACACCACCAGTAACAATGCCATCAGCAAGCAAAACAATTACATCACAGAGGGATGCAGCAACAAGCACAGCAGCAGAGAACAAGAGACAAAGCACAGCACAGTCGAGCGAACAACAGCCAAAGCAGAAGAGGACAGCAGAGCCAACATCACCTATGGCTACATCACCGGCACATCAGAAACGACCATCATTGCCAGCACCACCGCACACATCACAGACAAGAGAAAGAGATGATACAATAGCAGAAGGCAGCACCGGCAAGCAACAACGCACCACAGCAGAGAGACAAACCCTTGAGCGGCCTACAACAGCAGAACAACCAAAAAGCAAGATGAGAATCAATGCCATCAAGTTCACAACAAAGGATGGTAAACAAATGGAGACAACCTCCAATGAAGACACACAAGAAATCGAAAATGAAAGGATCCTACTGGAGCCGATCATACATGACACAGAAGACCTGGATCCACAACTTGTAGCACAAGGCATGAAGAAGGAAGTACAACAAATGAAAGAACAATCAGTCTTCACAGAGATTGATGGCAACACAATGACACCAGAACAACAAGCGAACATCATTGAATCAAGATAGGTTCTAAAACCAAAACACAACGAAGTACGAGCACGCATAGTAGCAAAAGGCTACACAGAACCCGTTACAGACCACGACCTACTCTTCGCAAGTACACCATTGTTTTGCATTCTGAGAGTGCTTCTCACAATGGCACTGGTGTACAACTGGTCGGTCTGTACAGGAGATGTGAGTGTTGCATTTCTACATGCAGCAGCAATCACACACAATCTGGTAATGAGACCACCACACGAGTTTTACAACGAAGAGAACAGACACATAATGTGGCGGCTAAACAAAGCAATCTACGGACTTAGATCATCACCAAAACAATGGCAAGACCACATAGCACACGTTCTCACAGTCACACTCGAATTGGTGAGATGCACAACAGAAAGCAATGTCTACAGGTCAAAGGATTGCCTGGTCTACATTATGATCTATGTAGACGACCTCCTATTCATAGGAGTACAAAGCATCATCAACACACTGTTCAGCAGAATGCAAAACGAAGTTCTGCTTAGTCACACAGGCGACCTAACAGTTGGATCAACAATCCACTTCCTTGGCAGAGGTGATCATATCGACATCAGTTTGAACAACAACTATGTTGACATCATCCTGGAAGAGTCAGGAATGACTACATGCAACCCAGCACCATCACCAGGGGTGTCACACATGAAAGCTACAGCAGAAGACGAAGCACCAC
This sequence comes from Effrenium voratum, assembly GCA_963377175.1. Classification (NCBI taxonomy): domain Eukaryota; class Dinophyceae; order Suessiales; family Symbiodiniaceae; genus Effrenium; species Effrenium voratum. The sequence continues at coordinate 156,075 of CAUJNA010003362.1, forward strand.
TTGACCACGAACAGCACAAACGATACAGGCGGCTTGTTGGCAAAATACAATGGCTCACACGACCAGACATCAGCTATGGAGCAAAAGAGCTAGCAAGATCATTACAGGCACCAACACAGTTTGACAACAAGAAGCTCCAGCACATGATCAGGTACCTTCAGGGCACAAGGTACATGCGACACAACTTGCGACCAAAGATGCAAACACAGGACAAGCGAATACCACTCAACATTGACACATACACAGATGCCAATTGGGCATCATGTGAAACAACGAGAAAGAGCACAACAGGATTTGTACTGTACTTCTTTGGAGCAGCAGTACATTATGGCAGCAGAACACAAGCCACAATAGCACTTTCATCAGCAGAATCAGAACTGTACGCAATTGGTACAGCAGCACAGGAAAGCCTCTGCATCGGCAACTTCATAAAAGAAGCATTTGAGGTACGCATCAACATCAGGATACACACAGACAGCAGTGCAGCAAAATCAAGATCAATGAGGGAAGGCACATCAAAGAAAGCAAAACACATCGAGCTACGACACCTCTTCATACAACAACTTGTCAAAAGCAAAATCATTTCAATGCACAAAGTGAGGTCTGAAGACAACCCATCAGACCTGCTGACAAAGTTTGTCAGCTGCGACACACTCAACAAGCACTTGTACAACGTTGGCCTGTGAGGTCACACAACACCAGTTTCACAAAGTTGCACAGTATGTTAAACAACAGTTGCACAGTTGACACACGTGTATGTTTCACAACTAAACGGCCGGCACACATGTTTTGAGCTTTAGGTTAGGTACAGCCATGGACCTGCCCTGGAGATGATACAACCTTTCTGGTTTTGGGTACACAACTTTGAGTTCATCTTTGACCACACCTTTTACATCCTCGGGTACATTTTTACTGCATGAGGTTTCATACATGTTTCAGACAATGTCTTTGATACATGTCGCAGCCGTTTTACATTTTGTGGAGACACACCCCTGTACATTGAAGGTGCGCAATGGCGATGTCAGGACTCACAAGGATTGCTGAGTACATCCCAGCCACAGAGTGGCGAGGACATGGGATGCGATGAGCCTTACATCTTTGGGCTACACTGAGGAGAACATCACCGGGAAACAGCCCTTGCGTACATTGGATGGGATCCACATGGACGCCATCCAGAACAAGACCAACATTATGTACATTGGAATGACATTTGAGGAGTTCACATCTTGGACAGAGAATGGTGAGCTGAAACACATCCATGGCTGGGCACGTTGCCCAGAAGTCGAGTACATCGTGCTGAACAGCTCCCCTTTCGAGGCTGTCACAACCCTTCTGAATTACATTTCTGTCGGGACATGCAGGACACAGCACCTCGACACCTTCATTGTGGCCACGGACAGCTGGATGCGAGGCACATTGCCGAGTGGGCATCCCGCGGCTACACTAATTTCTTCAATCGGGGCTACAGTGCAGTACACATGCAAATTCACATGAACAAGACATGGATGCAGACACAAGACAAGCTGTCCAAACATCAGGTTTTCAAGTACACCGGCAACAACGGCCTGCTCGGGATCTACATGAAGTTCAACTGGAACACAGGGTACATCTGGTCCCACAACGCCTGCGTGAACCTTGAGCAACTCGCAACAGATGAGGACACATGCCGCAGACATGCCACAGTGGCACAGGCATTGTCTTTGATGGGAGTTGGCAGCATCAAACATCTGCCACCTGCACATCAGGTGACATTGGTGAGGCACATCTCGATGCAGGATGCAACCAGTCTCAACACACGTGGCACGATTGAGGGACAGGCAGTGCCAGGACATCCAGACCACATCGCCTAGATTCTCGAGCAGCAGCATTTGTTCTACATGAACTACGCTGCAACAAAGGCACAGGTCTACAATGAGTACATCACAGGAGTGAAAGCAGGATCCACACTGCTTACACAGTAATCGCCGATTTTTGGCACACAGGCTTTGGGGATACAAGGTGTTGCATTCTACACCTTGGAGACATCAACTGACACATGCAGTCTGTACAGACGCTCGACACATTAGAGAAACCGTTGTACAAATTGAAACAGTCAGTAGAGCTGATAACAATTTTACATCACCTCGACAAGCTAGAGCACAACTGTTTGTCTTGATGTAGGAATACATCAATCCAAGGTGGGGTGTTAATATACATCCCCTCTTGTACATGCCCTTGCACATCTGTATGATCAAGGCCTTGAGCCTACATACAGTAGAGCTACAGCTTGCCTCCTGGAAACAACAGTGCCGCGCTGTCACACACAGGTCTTCAGGCTCAATCCAACTTTAACATATGTATATTTATCACATGTGTTACACGAATGCATGCACTCACTTACACACGTGCATCGCATCACACGACATCACATCTTATCACATCACATTTCATCAGATTATATGGCGACGCATATGTAATGCGTACATACACACATACAGAACACACATACACAACATTTGTGCACTACATTGCATTACATCACATTATTTTGCAGTACAATACATTATGCCATCTTCACACACACATACATACAGTGCAACCGTTACATAGATACCACACATTTAGTGTAGTGTAGTGTGATGTAATATGATGTGATGCGATGTGATGTAATGCGAATAGATGTGTTGAAATGTGATGCGATGTCATGTATGTATGTATGTATGTATGTATGTATGTATGTATGTATGTATGTATTTATGTATGTACTGCAGGGGCACATAGCGCTGAAGCCAAAACCCCTTGATTTTTGCGGGCCCACATTTCTGGGTCGCTGATTCCATATGGGCGTAGTCTTTGGCGAGCGGGTCGCTTGCGAAGCCTACAGCCAGGCCCCGCCGCCCACGTGTTTTGCAAGCGGACCCTGATACTGGGATGGCCGGGCTCCACCGTCCGCGCAGGGTGCAGCTTGCCGGGTTGTTACCGGACCCTGACGCCCACGCGTTTGCAAACCGAATTCATCAACGGGCGCACTGCGCCCCACGCTTTTTTGGCGCCGGGCCCTTGACGCGGTCGTCCGGGCCCTTCCACGCCTTTCCCTTCAGACCCCTGGGCTTGGACATGTTACTACCCCAGTTGCTTCGCGGCATCCCACGCAACCCCGCCGCTTCCCACGTTTTACTGCTCCAGGTTCCCACCGCGTCCGGAATGTCCCACGTTTTACAGGCCGGGTCCCTGCCGGGCCGCCGGGTCCCACGTTTTACAGGTCCGGGTCCTACCGGGTCCTCGCCGGGTCCCGAATGTCCCACATTTACAGGCCGGGCCCCTCCCACCCCGTTCGGCCTTTACAAAGTTACTAAGGACAGGGGGGAGGGAAGATCGTCGCCACCTGCCGGCGGGCACATGGAAGGGAGCTGAACAGGTTTGGGTAGCGTTGTAGGCAAGCCACGTGCCCAAACGGGGGACGTACCAAGCTGCAGGAGCACGTTGTTCTGGCACCGTTCTTGGGCCCAAAGCCAGCGCTTTGGAGAACGCACGGTTTTTTGGCTTCAACACGCTGTGCCTCACATGTGGTTTTTGGTGTGCTGCGCAGCAAGGCTTGTTTGCCGACTAGCTGTGCTGTGTGTTTGTGCACACACATGCTCGCTGAGATGGTGGGCATTGCGCGCAGGCTGCTTGCTGATCTGCTCGCTGCTTGGCACCTTGAGCCTTGCAGCGTTGCGCACGGGTAAGTGGTTAGGGCTGGCGAGCGCCCAGGTGTGGGAGCAGCGCCGCAGTGTGAGCCGGCTAGGAAGGGCAGCTGTAGGCCAGCGTTCGGGCCCAAGATTTTGCAAATTGCACGCTGCGAAAACCAGCCAAATCCGAGCGCCAAAACGGCATTCTTGTGGCCCTGCTTTTGGGTCCATCTGGCGGCCCCAGAATTGGGTCGCTGATTCCATATGGGTCGCTGA
>CAUJNA010003362.1:165000-250000 GCA_963377175.1 Effrenium voratum
GCCGGAATCATCAAACTTGTTCATCCAGACCTCAAAACCCCCCCACCCACCCCCCCACCCAGGGGCAAGGAGCGAGAACGCTTGCGGGTTACCCTCAGGCTAAGGTGCTGGACGACGGGGGGCTCTTTGACTTTGATGAGCTCGAAGAGGCCGAGCTGCTGCGATGAGGCGGGGATGGGGCGAGAAAAACCGCGTCGCTGGTGTCCAGGGTGTGGGCACTTGTTTCAGTGGCACCAATGATTGTTCCTTTTTTTTGGTGGCTGCCCCACTAAAGATGGTCTTCCCCGAAAAGTGTTCCCTTTTTTTCTTCAGGGTCACTGAACAACTGAGGGGTGTGCACTTGTTTCAGAGGTGCGTTCCGTGTCCAGTACCGGCAACATTCCAGGACCCTTTCCCACCATGGAACCTGACGTAAGGCACGTGGTCTCTTTAACACCCAGATGGTCCAAACCAGGACCCCCCAACCTCAGGTTCTATGTTAGCCGTCTTGGGGGCTTATCTGTCATCCTTCCCACCGGTTTGAGTTGGAACCTGACGTAAGCGAAATTGTCGCTTTAAAAATACAATTGTCCAAACCCCCACCTTTCTTTGGGGCTTCCTTGTCATCCCTCCCGCCAGTTTTACCTGGAACCTGAAGTAAGCGAAATGGTCTCTTTAACAGGAAAATGGTCCAAACCAGGACCCCCCCAACCTCAGGTTCTATATTAGCCGTCTTGGGGGCTCTTCTGTCATCCTTCCCAACGGTTTTAGTTGGAACCTGACGTAAGCGAAATGGTCGCTTTAAAAAGACAATTGTCCAAACCAGGACCTCCCCACCCGTCTTTGGGGATTCCTTGTCATCCCTCCCACCAGTTTTACCTGGAACCTGAAGTAAGCGAAATGGTCCTTTAACAGGAAAATGGTCCAAACCAGGACCCCCCCAACCTCAGGTTTTTTTTTAGCCGTCTTGGGGGCTCTTCTGTCATCCTTCCCAACGGTTTTAGTTGGAACCTGACGGAAGCGAAATGGTCACTTTAAAAAGACAATTGTCCAAACCAGGACCCCCCCCACCCGTCTTTGGGGCTTCCTTGTCATCCCTCCCACCAGTTTTACATGGAACCTGAAGTAAGCGAAATGGTCTCTTTAACAGGAAAATGGTCCAAACCAGGCCCGAACCTCAGGTTCCATGGTAATTGGTGCCCTCAGTCAGGTTCCATGGATGGGAGGGCACCCTTGGGCTCCCTGCACCTTTGCGGCCCGCTGAACACATGTGCGCCACGTTTAGACAAGTTTGCGCTTGCGTGGCATGTTTTTGGGCGTCCCTTTGGTTGCCAGCTTTAGTGGCGAGCTCATGTGGAGGTAAGACGAGTTCGCTTTTTGCTTGATTTCTAGATCAACTGGCCGCTTTGCTCAATGCCGCAGATTTGGCTCTGAATTGCTAGCGGGACTTGTTTGGTATGAATGAACATCGGTTTATCCTTTGGTTTCCGGGGTGGGCAAGCAAGAGTCATAGACGAACATTTTAGTGCGTCGCGTTTGCGCTGCAGGTCGTGGCGTGAGGCGTGGGAGGTACACGTGCGCAATGGTCGAAATGCATACTTTACTTGGGCTTACTAGCCCAGCCGAGGGGTTTGGCAGGGTGCCTTTAAAATAAACTACCGAGAGAGAGGGACAATGTTTGACGGTCATGGCCACCGACATAAGGCTTTTTGACCATGCCACACCGTTTTCAAGAACAGGTGGACAGCTTGCACAGTCTTCCAATTACTGCAGCGGCCACCCGTAGCAGCGGTGGTCGTCGCGATTACCGCACGACCGAGATTCAGGCGAGCACTTGGTTCTTCTATGATTTGCTTTGGGTTTGCTATGCGCACCTTGTCAAAGAGAGCGCGAGGAGTGGATGGACAGTTCTGATTGTCGCAGATGTGTTTGGATGTCGTATCCCTCTACGGATATATTTTGTTTTACCAAGTTGCACGAGTGCTTGATTTCGGCTGGGCAAAGAGCCCGCAGACCGGGTGCTTGCACTTGGCTCCTGGGCCCCTAGTCCCCTGGGCCCCTCCCTAGGGCTTGCCGCCCAACGGTCCGATGGGCGGGGGTGGTCCTTAGAATCGTGTCCAAAATGGCTGGCTTCCTGTTGGTTCCTTCAAATGCCAGCACAAAAGTGGATTCACCATGCTCACTGAAACCTCCGGATTTCGAAGTCGACTTTGTGAGGCAATGTTCACATCCCTTGCCGGGTGCCAAAACATACAAAAAACAAAGGCACGGGCTTTTGATTGTCAAAGCAGGCAACCGTGTTCCGTTGTTTCCGCGCCTCTTGACTTTTTAGTGGATGGTTCAAATGAACGCCTGAATGTATTCGTCCGTTGGGCGGTTTCAACCAGAATTTGGCCACAGAAACTTTCGAGTTCACCTATGAATAATTTCAGGGGACAATTTGCATGTGTGTACATATATGTATATGCATATTCACATGTGTATATATGTATGTATATGCATATATATATATATATATCCGTGTGTTGTTTAGTGTGTATATGTGTATAGTATGTACATGCGCATGCATACGCGTTGAGCCTTTGTTTTATTTCGCATGGTTTTGTTACAGATTGCTCAACGCACAATAGGCCTGGTTTCCCTGTCAAGTGGTAACATTTGTCGTACCCTCCAAGTACGGAGGAAGACACGTAAACTTGACTGCTTTTGGGTTGGAACTTTAGACTTTAACTTTGTGGAAATAAAGGTGTCTTCCACTAAACCCCAAAAAAGTTACACTTTTTGCAGGGGGGTCAACAGCAACCAAGTAAAGAAGTTCTGACCTTCCGGCCAATTCACCCCGAACCGGACACGAAAGCTTTTCCCCGGACGTTGGGCGAACGGGACGGGACGGGCCTGAATTGATTGCTTCTAGTTTCACTGCGCGAGGCTTGGCAGTTCCGGTGCCACGGTCAAAGTAGAATCAACCTTGAAGATTAACTGGGATGTTCCCCCTAAAAGGTGAAGGAGCCCTTCGGAAATAGGACACGCCCCCCAGCAAATCTACCAGGGTTGATCAATCCGGGGTTTTGGTGCGGTTCCCCCAACCTGACATGTGAGAAAAAAAGTGTGTCCCCTGGCTGGGATTGAGCTTTGCGCGGTACTAACATGATGAAAGAACGCAGTCCAGATCCCACTGTGGATGGATTTCGCCCACCCTCAACCATGGTTGACGCCATTGTTTGTTGGTACCCATAGGGGAGTCATCATTCCAGGGTTTCTTAGATGGTGCAGGATTCCGTCCATTCACAGCAGGTTCAGGGTTGCACGTATGCCAAGCTTCGGGTTCTACACTTGTCCCGGATGCCTTTGACCCCCACACCCCCAGAGTTCTCACAACTTGGTCGGTCCCTAGGCAGCCAAAGCGAATCATTCTGATTCGACAAATGGTTTCAACCACTTCACAAGATGTTGGGCCGGGAAACCACAAGGAAGCCACAGATTTCGCGCTTGAGGGGAGGTTCCAAGCAAGCTTCATGTCTTTTGGGCCTTTAAGGCCGTCAAGCCCTGCTCGTCCAATTCAGTGGGTCTCGGGACCCGGCTTCAAACGAGTCTGCAGGTCTGAGGGTCAGATGTGTTTTGGAGAGCTGAAGCTGGGGCGAAGTCCTGAAAAATCACAGGAGCAATTTGGAACCCCCAAATGGGGGTGATGAACTCGCTGGGGTTTTCCGGCGGTTGAGGGATGGATCGGAAACGAGCCTGAATAGGGATGACCTCTTGGCAACTTCCCACCGGCTCTTTTTTTGGCCAGGATTTGGGGCGTTGGCAAATCAGCCGGGGGTTCTCTAGAGGTTTCTTTGGCACCACAGAACGAGAAAAAGAGACGCGAGCTGTTCATGCGCCCGCCCGTTTTTTGATGCATGACGTTCCAGCATAGGCCTTGGAGACCAAAAGCTTCAGACTCCTGTTGCCGAAGGTCTGGCTTACAGAGCAATGGATTTCAACATGAGCCATGGGCTAAATTAGACACACGATCCTCATGGATGGCTTGTGGGGTACGTCCTTCAGGGTCAGGAGGGGGTGGATTTTGGCCGTCTTCATTTTGGAATTCCATTTGTATGGTTTGCTTTTGCCGCGTTTGTGAGCAAAGAGTATGAAAAGGACCAGGACACCCATCCCGCGCAAGCAGTTACCCCCACCCCTTAAAATTAGCGGAAGGGAGCCGGCTGACTTTCCACTTCTTCTAGTTGTTTTTTGGGAAGACACAAACCCGCATCCCCCTCACACAGGGGGCGGGGATGTTGGGACCTTTCGACAGGCATTCCTGCAGAGTCGTCTTATTTTTTTCTTCCGGAGCCGCGATCGCATCGCCCATCGCAAGGTCTAAAATGTGCGCTGGTGCGGCTGTTGACAGCATACTCCTTGAACAAGTGGGAATTAGAAGGGCCAAACAAGTATACTACTATGGTCATGGCTGAACATTGCTTAAAGCACACCACAAACCTATTTTACTATTTAGGCGATTGCATGATCTGGAGTCGCGGGAATCGTTTTGCCTGCTAAATGAATCAGACTAGTAACGTAGTCTCTCTCCCTGAGTTCATGGACTTTACACTTTCTGGGAAGACAGTTTTAGTGGTAAATAACAAGTTCTGACTTTTTGTGCCAGTCCACTCAGGAAGTGAGTAGTGAATCGTAAGCACGCCCCGTCAAACAAATTAGGGGATTGAGAGGGGAGCACCTAAGAACAAATTGGGGCCAGTAGTCTGTATAATGTCTCAGTAGTTTTTAGAATTGGTTTAGTATTTGTCTAGTATTCTTCGGTACTGGCCCAGAGATTTTTTTGCTCAACTTTCACCCCTTAAACATGTATGTTGTTATCGAGTATTGGTTTATTAAATATCGTTCAGTATTGCCTGGGCTTGAGATCGTGTTTTTTCTCACCCCAAGACATGCAGCCATATTTTTTCCCACCGAATAAGAACATCTCGTCTGAACTTATCCCCCTTTTCCTTTTCAGGGTCGGGAATATCGTTTTGGAAACCTGCTTGAATTGCCTCCCCTTTGATCATTCGGTATGCAACATTAGTGGACTCTGCCTCAGAGCTAATTGAGCTTGTTTTGGCACTTCCTCCCACTAACACCTCGCTTATTTCTTTTTTTGATGCCACGGAAGTGGGAGGCCGGGTAGGTCTTTTGGACACGGATTCTTATTTATTGAATCTCTCAAGTGCTCGTGACTTTGTCATGATTTCAAAGCGTGCAGCCACGCGAGACCGAGTGTGGATGTGCCACAAGACCCATTCAAGACTTGCAGGGCTGGGCTAGCTTCTGAACATGTTGAAACCACAACTCGCTTCCTGAGCTCCGGCTGTTGGCCAATTGACTCAGGACGTCACTCATTATTACAACAGTTGCCCCCAATTTTCAGACATTACTGTGAATGCGAGCGCACCGCCATGCGCCAAAACACAACTTCACGCGCGTGGTCTTTTTGGACGTGGACGGGGTTCTGAACTCGGCCGCCGAGCATGCCGCAGGCGGGTTACTGGGGTTCTGCCGTGCCAGTTTAAAGTGAGTTTCCTTTTGGGGCCATGTTTAGAGGGAAACTACGTATGGGTCAAAATGAAACCATCAGGGGACCACAGGTTGTTGTCCTGGTTCCATTTGCCAGGGTTCCACTTTCGGTACCTATTTTTTGACTGCACAGCCGTATAGGGAACCCTCAGGCTTGGGTGATCAAAGATGGATGCGCCAAGATGGATGCGCCAGTCCAAGGAGATAGGAACTGTGACCAACACTTCCGTGGCTCTCCAGACGACGCCTGCCTTTGTTTCACCAGGGTTTAGTCTATCCATCATGGAACCGCACAAATCCCCCGGACAAAGCAACAACATGCCTCGCACATGCAGCAGACTAGATTTTAGTAGTCATTTGTTGGTTTGGGAGAACCGGAAGGGGCGGGCCCACCCGTCCCGTCCCCCGCAATTCCCATAACAACTAGGGCATCGGGCGTAGAGCTTTTCGATCTCGCCAAGCCCGCTGGGTTTGTCTCCCCTGGGGGCCGTTTTGATGAAAAGGACCATGGTATCTTCAAGCAAGACATGAGCAAGTCACTCCCAAGAATAAGGCAAAGAACCCCAGTTTCTGACTTTGACATCGAACATCTTTGCCATCCCAATGCTCCAGTAGCTGTGGGTCCAAATGCGACGTACAAGCTCCCCTGCAGAGTTGAGCAACCCCGTAGACCACAGGCTTCAGGGAATCCCGAATGAGTCGTTGCTTAGGCGAAAGGCGGCTCAACAGGTTGGTCACAAGGGCGCCCCTCACCTAGGTTCCCTGTGCCAGTTGCTGCCCCGTATCATACCCCAGCAATGATCACTTCAGCAGGGTTCGAAATCAGTTTGCTTGCGATAGAAGGGGGGCTGGACACCGGCGCAAAGAAAAGCTGTGGCAGCGTAAGCCGCGCAGTGTCGTGTATGTGCAATGCGTGGGTGAGAGCAGAGCTGCCCCCTTTGCCATGCGCATGTTGTTAAACCACATCGTCTGAGCGCCACTCATGTGACCATAGGGTAAAGGCACTCTGCAAATCGTCGAGCCATTGTGGATGGACGAAACCCTGCACCACCTGGCAAACCCTGGAATGATTCGATCTCCCCTGTAAATACCAATCAACGGTTTCAACTTTCAAGCATGGTTTCAAAGTGGTGCAGGATCTTGAGCAGGTAACTTCCATTTGCTTAAGCCCGAAAGAACCAATAAAAAGTCTTTCCAGTAGTGATGCATTCCCTTTAAAACCAACAAGGGACAATACCGCAAATATTCTTAGTCAAATGCAAGGTAATGAGTTGGCCGCCTGATGTTTCCCCAGGCAGTGACTACATTCCGGTGGGCAGCGGCGGCCTTTGGCTTGAGAGGCGGGTTGACCCTGAAGCCGCACCAAGCATGGGTGTGTTGTTTTGTTGAGGGTACCCTCTTTGCATTGGCTCATAGAAACCAACCATTTTGAGGGTAGCCTAAGGTTTTTTTCGTTGAGGGTGCCCTCTTTGCGTTGCCTCAAAGCGAAACCAAAACGAAACCAACCATTTTGTGGGTCTATGTTGGGACAAGCCCTTGTTGGGAGATCGCTTTCTGCCGGCAGATTCCTTCGCGATTAACTTGATTCGGGGGATATACAATTGTCAATGGCAACTCACTCGTGACCACCGGGCCAGATAAACCATGATAAACCAGTCAGCTCTCTAAAGACCGACAAAGACCGCCTCAATATTGCGTTGTCCAAGCGATATATGAGTGTGGTCCCTGAATTGCGGAACACCAAGCAAGGCTCTCAGCCGTGAGCGGCGGCATGCGGCCATGGCGTACGTCGGGCAATGCGACGGGCTGAACACATGTGAGGCCAGGGCCCAATGAGGCGCAAGGCCAACGGCCTAGGCATCCCTCCCAAGGCTTCCAGTTGCTTAAGAAAATGTGTTTATTTCCCCTTGCTGGTTTTAAAGGGAATGTATCACTACTGGACATGTAAAAAAAAATCGGGCTGAAGCAAATGGAAGAAAGGTAGGGCGATGACTCAGCGCAGCGGGGGCACCGCGTTCGCGGTGGCCTCTCTAGGAACCTCCTCCTGCGCCTGCGGGACTTGCTGCACGTGGGCCAGGCACGGTGGGACTTCCTGGGGGCGACGTGCCTGAAAAATCCCAAAGATCTGGCGAGAGGTTGTGGGAGACTTGAACACCTTGATTTGCTTAAGTGGTGTTTCAACTGTTGCTGTATGTAAAGGGAATCTATCACTACTGGGAATATGTTCATTTAAAGGGAATCTATCACTACTGGATTTGTTGTCCAGGGGACAAACACGCATATCGAGGACACCAAAATTAAGCAAAAAATGTAGGATAAAACAATCATGTTTGCATTTGTTCTACGCCAATTCCGGTGCATGGAGTCCACACTTGTTTCGAAAGATCAACGAATGGATTTGTTTAGTTTTTCCCTTATTTTGTTTTTGCGTGTGTGTGTGTGTGTGTCTCAGCTGATGTTGACTTTGGGGCATATAAGTAAGCACCAAGTCTGAGCAATTCCAAAGAACTTCACTCTGCAGCCTGCCAGCCAATGGCCCGCCCTCTGGACTTCAGGCCAACCTGCAACCTGTTCAAGCGGCCTCACATGTTCATTAGGCTTCTCTTCAAGGGACACTGCATTTGATTCTTTGAGCAACTCTTTTGGCGCGTGCCTTCATGTTGTGTTGCAAGTATAAATGCGGTTCTGAGCTGTTCTTGTGTTTGTTTGCTTGTTTGCTTGTCTGATTGTTTGTGTGTTTGTTCGTTCGTTTGATTTTGTTTGTTTCTTTTTTAGAAAGAAACACCCCAACTCACCTGCCGATCTGTTTACAACTAGAATGGTCTTCCCAAACTGACAAAACCTGAGTCCATAATAACTTTGTTTTTTGGCTTGTTGATTTGTTCAGTTTGGTCAGTTGTGGGCTTGTATATACATATATGGGTCGATTTAGGCTGTTGTTTGTTGAGTTAGTTAGTTAGTTTGTTTGTTTGCTTGTTTGTTTGTTTGTTTGTTTGCTTGTCCGATTGTTCGTTGGTTTGTTTCCTGGTGTGTTTGTTTGTTCGTTTCTTCGTTCGCTTGTTTCCTTGCTTGTTTCCTTGCTTGTTTCCTTGCTTGTTTGCTTGTTTGTTTGTTTCTTTGTTTGTTTGCTTGCGAGTTTGTGGGTTGGTTGAGTTGGAATCGCTGGGCTTCTTTGCACCGGCGAACACCAGGCGCACGTGGTGGTCTCCTCCAGCTGGCGCCGAGAGCAGGCGGCCATTGAGGCGGGTCACCAGTCCTGGGCCTCACCTGGGTCGACACCAAAATCTGGTTCCCCCAGCCAGGTGACCTTTTTAACTCCTTTTTCAGGGGAGGGTTCCCCTACTAGAATAGACCACCGAAAAAAAAAAAAAAAAAAAAAAAAAAAAAAAAAAAAAAAAAAAAGGAAAAAAGAAAAAGAAAAAAACAAGTACCCTTATTCCAGCCTCTCTACGGACCTAGCCATCCTTTTTGAAAGAGACAAATTGGTGGCTTCCCTCACTTTCAGTGATTCAAGACCGTTTGCCGCTTTTTGCTAGAATGTTACTTCCTGACTTTTTCGCGCTTTCGCCGCTTTTCAGGCTGCAGCCTCTTGATTCACCTGTTTGTGATGAGTAGAGCCGAGTAAGACAGAATGAAAGATGGGTGGCTTCCCTCACTTCCTGAGTTCAAGGTTTTTATCCCGCCTTTTGTTGGAATTTGCACCATTTTGGTGGTTAAGCACGAACTTTGGGTACTTTGTTTAGTGGATCAATCCACTCGGGAAGTGACAGTGAGTGGCTTTCAAGTCGGGCACCGCCTATTCTAACTAGTCCCACAAGCCCGGTCGGTTGCTCCTCTTTGTTTGCCTCTTCGGAGTGCTCCGATCAAAACCAACCACCACGAAAAGTGTTTTGTTTTCCCATGGATGGAAACCAGCTAGAGGAATTTGTACAGGAAGTCCCTGTTTTTTTGTGTTTGTGTAGTGGCCATGTGGCTGGATAGTTTTTCAGCAGTTCGGGCTTGCAAGCCCGGTGCAAGGCTCTCAAGATAGCCTGTGCTCAAGTGGGCATCGCTCTTTGGCGCTTCATCGGCCTCTTGGATGAGAAAGCTGCAAGGGGATGGCGGCTGCTTGGTTGTTGCTGGGACACATTTTACATGTTTGCTTATTATGGTTTAGTGGGAAATCCCCACTGAACTGCTATTTTTTGTTGCTCCCGTTCCAACGTCAACCAAGTTGGACGGCTCACCAAATCGTCCCTTTCTGTTTGGACGGCTTCGCCACCGATGGACGAGCTCCGCCGAGTTCCCTTCTTGCTGGGCGTTCCCACATCACATGGTGAAGCCACAAGACATGTTCCGTTTTGTGTTTTGCAATTGGGTAATCATTTGCAGCAACCCCAACCATCTGGTTTACCTTGGCAGGGCTCACTGAAACTGAAGCAACCTTTAGACCTTTTGATTCCCCCACTTTCGCGTACTTTCTGGAAGTGGTGGAGGGCCTTAGCTTGATCTTCCACCCACATCCAAGCATGCCCACTCCCACGATTTTGGTGACAAGGGTGCCTGTACAGCAAACCATGTTTGTTCTGGCGTAGCATACGCGAGGCCACCTTTTTGGTGGTTCAGGGTTGCTTGCCTCTTGAACCCCTAGTGACGGAACAGCAGCGCACTCCCTGTGACATCAACCAAGAAAACGAAACGGGTTGCAAAGAAGCTTTACCGACCCTATCCTTGAGAACAAATCACAAAAGGAACACTTGGCTCCAGGCGCGAAACTATGTAGCATGTATGGTACATGTTTCGCATAAGCTTGGAGGCATGATTGATTGTTCATGTTTCGCAGGATGCAGCCAGTCTGCAAAGAAGCGTCCGTGTTTTTTTTCCGACATACTGGGTTGGACAGTTGATTGCAAGTAAACCATCCACAAGCTTGGGGAATTTACAGGGTTACCCTTGTTCCCTACTTGGAGTGCCCTACTTGGAATATTTAGGGCATCCCTCCATTTCCTCCTTTTGGATCTTCAAAAGTGGCAATTTTCTGTTGGAACCTGGAACCCCCTCATTTGCAACTTTTAAGGGGAAAATCCAGTGAGCCCCTGTTGTCAGCACCACTCCCCGAAAACATTGACAGACGGGCTTGCCTTTTGTGAAAGCTACCTCCTTTTGGTTGGCTTTAAAGGGAAACCGAAAGGAACACCGTTGCGCCTTTTTGGTGGGTCCAACCCAAAACTTCTGTTTGCTCGAGAATATGTTTTGGTTCCCCTGTTGGTTTCAAAGTTGGATTCGATTTCTCTACTGGACATATGTTTTCTCTTTCTTTCTCCAGGGGGCGTTCAACAACGCAAATGGAAGATGAAGCTTCCAGAAAAATTGAGACTCCTTGCTTCAGGCGTGGAAGCACAGCTGCAGCTGGGGACATTTGGTGTGTGGATGTGTGTGGAAAGAAGGTAAGCAGCTGGGGTTATGCAGGTTTTAGTCTTTGGTTCCATCTACCAGGGATCCATTTTGGGTACCATTTTTTTCCAGCCACAGCCCAATCGGTTCGGTTCCCCCTTTTGGGTTGGCTTAGGGAAACCACCAGGAAAACCGTTACGCCTTTTTGGTGGGTCCAACCGGAGAAAAACAAGAAAACAAACGCAAACACTCAACCGGATCACTCGATTCTTTCCCAGGCCAAACCTGCGAGATCCGTGTGGGCCGCACGGCGGCGTCCCGCCGGGTCGCGGAGATCCAGGCGTATCTTCGATGCAGCGCCCAGCGCCTCGGATGGGTTTTCTGCCTCACCCAGCCAGTGGGCACACTTTACACTTTTTTGCCTTGGTGGCTCTCCCTTTGTTTTAGTGATGGCCCAAAAAGTGTGCACTTGTTTTTGGCTGGTCACTGGCCAAGTGAGTTGCTGGTAGGTGCTCGGGTCTGGTTCCCAGCGAATTGTCCGGCTCCTTAGGTTTTTGTTTTTGGGTTTTTAGGTTCCTTAGGTTGTGTTTTTCCGTTTGATTTTTGTTGGTTTAGTGGGGTTTGGTATGGTAAACCCCACTAAAGCAGGACCTGAGGACAGCGCAGGGTGGGGTTAGGGTTGGCTTAGCTTCCCGGAAGCCCCAAATAGCCAAGAATCTATAGTTTATGCAAAGGGAAACCAAAGGGGGATGATCAAGAAACGTCCACCCAGGATGCTCTCCAGGCGTCTCCAGGAAGCTAAATTGGGAAGGTTGTCGGAATCTAGCCGCATTAAGCATACTGCTGCTCTTGTTTCGGTGTCATGTAGGGAATCAGGCGGGTTGGAGAGGAAAGGGAATTGCGGATGGAAGTGGGGATGTTTTATTCTGGGAGGGATGTTTCTGATATATAGGAAATAGGTCACAGCACCCAGTCCACAACAAGCTCCTGGAATCTATTTTCCTAGGAAAGGGGGAGGTCCCGTGCATAAATATAGATTCCCAAGCACCCAGAGTTCAATGAGCTGGTCTGGCCCCCTAACAAAGCCCAAAGGAGGCTGCGTAAACAAGGGGCGACTTGCTCACTTGGGGGTTGATCAATATTCCTGGCCATGGGTAACTCTTCCAATTTAGTGAGAAACATCATCCATGTAAAGGACGTTTTGACAAACCACGCATGCTTAAGCAACCTGTCGCTGTTCTCCCAACAGCCTGAGAGGCAATCCTGTGATCCAGGGGAGGTTTGCAGGGAAGGATTTGTCAGTGCTCCCAATCTTCCCCCTGTTCCAAATTTGGTTCTTCATTTCTTGGTGATCCCCAGCCGGCCCCTTAGTGTTTTAGCTGTTCAGTGGGGTTCTTCCACTAAACCACTAAGCACCGCTTCCCGGGGATCTTTCGCGGAACAGGAAGAGGGTAATCGTGCCATTTGTTCCAAGCCGAGGAGAAGGGTCCTCAGGAAGTGAGGAAAATGATTAACCCTATACTATTGCTGCGCAACCTAAAAAACCCACGAGGGGTTCCTTCGAGGAGACCGAATTTCGCGCCGAGGCTGGGCGTGCAGCAGTGGGTGGCGTGGCTTGACAAGACCAGTTTCTGAGTTCTCCTTTTTGAAACCGTGGGCTGTGGGAAATAAGTAGGGGATTTAGGGCCACTTTCCATAAGGGAATCCGCAGTGAAGTGAGAAAGTAGTCATCCACTTTGGTAGCACAGGGCTTATTTCCAACAATCATGTCTTGGAAGAGACGCACTTTTCAAAAGGAAAGTGGTTTTCCAGAAGCGTGCCTAGAGGAAGCTGAGAGGTGGAAGCAGGCCCAGGGCCATGCTTAGCTCATGAAGGTCCTTGATTGGAGAATCGGTTCTCGTGTGTCCAGTTAGGAAATAATTTGCCCGCATGTTTGGCATCTGATGTTTTTCCTACATGTAGGCACATGTGGCAAGTCCTTGTACCCATGACACGGGCTTCATATTTGGAGCTATTGAAGGGCCCATCTGGACTGATCAAACATTTCCTTCTTGGAGCGGCCGTGCCATCTCAATAGGGGCGTTCTGTGCGACGCCGCTTTCGTGCAAAGGTGCCTTGTGAGGCGCCAGGTGCTCCACTGATGCGCGTGGAATCCAAAGAAACTCCTTTGGGATGGCATCCCAATTTGCAGGGAAGATAATTGTTGCTATGTTTGTTAAGTTTGTTTGTATTCATTTGCCAACTGCTATAGCTTGCACAGGCGGGCAGGTATGAAACAGATTTCAGTGCCGGCAAAGGCCGCTGCTGTTTGTGACAAGTACGACACTGCTTTGGGGTTTAGACTTTGGTTCTTACAATCCACCGCCGAGTCAGCGAACAAGTCGCCTAGGCAAATTCGAAGCTGGGGCTCGAAAGTGCTCCATGGCTGGCCTGTGGATTTTTTTTTGTTTATGCGCGCGGAGAACTGAGTTCCGTTTTTGGCATCCCCAATTTGGACATACCCATGTCCGGTTCAAACATACCCAGTCAACCATGGTTCCAACAAGCACTTCGAGCCAAGGTTGGATGACATGGACCTAGCCAGCCAATGCCCACAGCACCTGCGCAAGAACATGATCCGCACCGATCCTCATCACGGGCTGCAGCCGGAGCAAGTGCAAGCTGCGCTGCAGGCAACTCAAATGCACGAAGTGACGAATCGACTAATCGATCCCCCAATAAAGGCGAAGCAGCCTTTTTGACCTTAGTGTGAGTCAACTTTTTAGTGGCCGTGTTTTGGGCAGCTGCCGGTCATGGCAACCCAATGGGCGGTCAACAACGACGGCGATTCGGTCGGTGGCTATACTAACCAGGCGTCTTGGTGATCGGATCCTATGACGCAAGCTTGAAGGCGAGCTGCCCAACAGAGACAAATCGAACCCGCCAGAAGGGCTTTGAGCACTCTCTTTGGAACCCTTCTAAGACACTTCTATGAACCTTTCCTGGGGGTGGGCTTTGGTTTCCTCACTATCTTCAAAGCTTTCGACTCAGACGGAGAGGTTCTTAGGACCTTCTTGAAAGGGACTAGGGTTCTGAATGGTTCTGAATGGTTCTGGGAACCTTTCCTGGTTGGCGTCCGAATGTGTCTCTATGTGAGGCCACTTGCTTGCATGCATGTCAAGCAATCAATTTTAAATATATGTCCATATGGATTGCACTCAGAAGAAGCAATCGGTACAGGTGTTTGTGCCTTTTATACGCATGACTCCATCGAATATCAGCAAACAACAGGGACAAACTAATTTAGTCACAACTATGCTAATACTTTCCAGGGCTTATCCACGTGGGACAGGTAACTGATGTATACCCTTTGGATACTCATGCGCAGCACACGGGTAGAAAATTGGCTTGGCTTCCGATGTCAGTTTTCCGGGGCCAAACTCCTGCCCCGATCGTGGCTTCGGAGCGACCCTGATCGTTTCAAGATTTATATAGGACATTTCTTCGGGGGTATATGTCAGCATCACCGTGCGTACGTGGGCAAGCGCATCCCATGGCCTAATGAGTGTAAAGCGGGGTACTTGCATAACGGCGCCCTTATTTCAAGCATTTGCTTGGTTTGATTCATGTTGTTTTTTGTTGCCTAACCACATGTGTTCAATTAGGCGTCAGGGATGTTTGCCAGAATCGCCCCGGTTTCCAGTGCAGGCTTGTTTGGGCATGGTCCCAACCCTATGCAGGACTGCTTTTGCAACCCTCTGTGCTTTATGAGTATTTCTGTGGTCGTTGGAACCCAGGAGTTGTCCACCAGGGGGTAATTACCCTCTCTCGCCAATTAACATGGGACCTGACAGGGGGGGGGGGGCCTAGAAGACCATTCTTCTTTTGAAAGGAACCATTTCCCTGTCAGGTTCCATGCTAATTTGTGGCAGGGTAATGGAGAGATACGAGAGTCCGCGCTAGGCTGTCGGGCCCAGGGATCAGATGATGGTGCCACACTTGCGATCGCGATCGCCTAGGGAACGAGAAATGGAGTATTCCCTTGAGAGGATAGGAGGTAGGGATGGTTGTTCTTGCAATCATTCCAAGTCTCATTCCCTGCCTATCGCCCCAGCAGGAAAAAGCAGAAGCCCTTGGACCCCGTGAGTGTAGAGGGCGGCAAGGTCCTTGCCAGGTGGTGTTTTTCTTTTGGGTGTTGTGGAAAGCGAAAGCAACAGGGGGATGGGTCATTTGTTTTCTACCTTTTGGGTTGTCACTGTTCGCGTCCCAGTCCGATCGGTCGAAGGGTCAAGTCCATAGCACAGTATACGCACATTCGCGTATGCTCATGACTTAGTTTCGCTTTAAAGTACCCCACAACCCTTCTAATTGTTTAATGTTGGCCCCCCATTAATCAATCCCAGTTTATGAATAGGGGGTGTCCTTGGGTTCAGTGGAGAATCAGCCCCACTTTTGGAGGGGCCAAAGACCACCCCCCTGTTAATAAACTGGTTGTTTGATGAAAATTTGGTCCTGGTCAACCTGATCTACGTTACTAGGTCCCCCAGTAGTGCCCTGTTACCCTTTGTTGGGGGAGGGTTCCCCTACTAAAATAGACTACAGCAAAAAAGTTGGTACTCTTATTCTAACCTCTCTACTGGAGGAAATAGAAACCCGATTTACGTTACGAAGGGCTTTTCGTCGCCAGGTCTTTGGCCTCTCGGAAAACCGCTGGGAGAGCCCCCCCCAGGGCAAAGGCGCGTCTGGTTCGTTCGATGCGCAGATCGGAGGATGGTGCAAGAGTTTGTCCCCTGCAAAGTGACGTGGGTTGCCCAAGAAGGATATCCCTGAAAAGGAGATTCCTCTACAAATGAGGTGTTTTTGTTGGGGTTCCATGTTAACCTGCACAGGCGTATCTGAGATCCCTTCGAATAATATTATTTTACACATTGAGTTCAAGAAACATGGGCCAGAATCAAAAACATGTCGCTTCGGGCTGGCTGAAAAGCTGATGGTCCATTGGCACATTTGATGACTTACTCTCTGTTCCACTGTTTTGGGGCCTAGGGCAATTCATATTTAGGGTGGACTAAATATAGACAATCCACGGGTTTTCGAACAGGTGCACTTTGGGCCTTTGGGCCAGTCACTGAAAGTTGGTCCTTGCCAAGGCCCGCCTCGCCGTGATGGTACCCCTGTCTCCCCGCTTGGTTTGGAAGGGACATTAAGAGGAACACGGTTCGGCATGTTGAAAGGTCCGATTCAAAAAAAAACATACCCTAAGTGAGTTTCCTGGTTTTGGTGGAGGAGATGCAGGGACCGCCGTATTTTGAATCAGTACAAGGGGACCATACTGTGGGTGGACGAAATCCTGCAGCACTTTGAAACCATAGCAAACCATTGCTTGTCGGTATTTACAGGGGAAGCATCACCCCAGGGATTTTTAGGAGGTGCAGGATTTCGTCCATCCACAGTATGTATATTCGGGATAGTACTTACACATGGGCTCTTAGATGGATTGTAGATAACAAGGCTCTTTCAAGAGGACGATTGTCACAGTTGGCCAGGTATCATTCTGGACATCGACGGCACTCTCATTGACACGGCTTCCCATTCCCCCCTCCAGCCTGCTTACTCTCAGGACGGCCTTGCTTTCTTTCTTGACAGTAGGAATGGAACTTAAACCCTTATTTGGGTCTCCTCCAAAGCACCGCAGATGTGAGCCAAGTTATGATCACGTTCGCCATCAAGGTCCACGCAACCAGCGGTAGAAGTGGGAAGCACATCCTGGCTGGTGACGAGCCAGCCTTGTTATTTGGAAAGGCAGAGTGGGGATGAGCCCGGTCCCGAACTTTCTGGAGTGAACGGCGATCCGAATATATCATGATAGCGTCATTTGCTGCCCAAACAGCTGTGACCAGAAGAAAGGGCCTCCCTCATTCAAAGGGGTGTCCAGTTTTGTGTGACGTGTGGAAAACGGGTGCTTTGCGACCCGATGGATCACTAGGATTCGCTCGAGGCAAGGGAGAGGTTGGGGGCTCACTGCAGCTCGAAGATTAACACACTGATGGTCATTGGGTATGTGATAGCTTGTGGTGCACTCCTAAAACCGTGACTGCAACCAGTTCTTGCGTCGTTCCAGCCCGACCTTTGGACCTTTAGGGGCAGTTTAATTGGTCAGGGGACCCCAATTTGCCTTAACTCACAGATTTCTGCGTGGCCAAGAGCTTCTGCGCGTAGCATCCTAAAACAAAATGAATCAGTTGTTTCAGGCCACCCTCTGGTGGTTTGGATCGGTTTGGATTCGGAGTTGATTTCCTTTGGTTTTTGAGGCTACATGGGAAACCACTAACCAAGCCACCGGGCTCTAAGCCGCCAACTGGAAGGAAGCTGATTTGGGGTTGCCCATCATTTTTTCCCCACCAACAAGTTGTCACTTTTCGTGTCCCGGTGATCAGTCGAAGGGTCGATGGCTAATGGGAAGGAAGCTGATGGTTAGAACCCAGTGAAGGCCAGTTGGTTTTGTTGGTCGCGCTGCCAAAAGATGCCAAAAGGCTATCCTTGTGCATTTTAGTTGCGGCAAGAAACGGATGGAACTTCATGGGATCCTGCTGCCCCTGTTTTTGTTGGGCCATTCTGTGCACGCGGGCGTAGAAACCGTTTTACGTTTCAATCACCAAGGCCGTAGGTTGCTGGGCACTGGATGTTGGACCCTTTTTCACCCTCAAGATCTTCAGAGAAGTAGCTGGCATCGTCACAGACTCAAAAGTGGCACCCCATGGCAAGCCTTCTGATTTCACAAACAAGTAACACAAAAGGCGAGCAGGTACCCTCCCACCAATCAACATGGAACCTGACAGGGGGGGTCCTGGTTTGGACCATTTTCTTGTAAGGGGACCTTTCCCTGTCAGGTCCCATGCCAATGGGAGGGTAGGTACAACGAGCTCACCACGGGTTCTTGAAGACGACCCGTAGGAGGCGTTGGCCATCTATGGCCGGCCTCACCTTCAGACCTTCTTGGACTTTTGCTTCGAGAGCCGCCCGGCCTTTCGGAGTTTCTGGGCGGAGCGGAGCGCGGCCCCGAGCTGCGAAAGCTGATCCACTTTGCTCTCTGACTTCCTGAGGCCCTCAGTCACGTTTTGGGGAGGCCATTTGAGTGGCGACCAAAAAGTTGGCCGATCCACTCAGTAAGTGAGTGCTGAAGGGACCTTGGGAGCATCCCAGATTTAAGTGATTGTGGGAGGGAAGAGAAGGGGGAAGAAGGTCTCATTTCAACCACAGAAACCGAGGGACTCACTCATTAGTTGGCTCAAGCCTGTTCGTGACGCCATAAATTTTGACACTGGCGTGTCCGAGCAAGTGTCAAATTATGGCTCTCATGGCGTACTACCTGGGCGTTCTGTCAAACAGGATTTGTGTCAACTATGGGATTTGCACACATCCTTTAATTTCCCTTGGATATACCCCCCGAACGAATTGACAAAACCGCACCCTCAAAACAAAGACACGCCCAATTAGCACACATGAGTTGTTTCTTTAGATTGCGGCCGTTCTGCTGGTTGGTTTCCTATGTTGTTTCCTATCGAAGCCATCCAAGAGGGAGTTTAATTTTGAGAGGGGCACATGCGTTCACTTGAAGGCCTGGAAGTTGTACCTACGGCGTGTAGACGGCAGCGGTTTTTTACGATGTGTTTGCGTACATCAGATGGTTTTGCGACACTTTCCCATGTTGAGGGCTTGGTTGGGGGGCTGGGGGGGGGGGCGGAGGAGGGGGAAAACAATACAGTTTGTTTTTACAGTTTGTTTATCCAGGCTTCGAATGCTCAGTACAGCGTGAGAGTCGATGGCACAACCGGTGTACCCGTTATCTCCCTTACTTGCCAGGCGCAGCTTCAACTCTATGTCGGCTTTCTCACCTTAGCTTCTTTCCTCCATTTTAATTAGTCAAGATTCTCAAGCATGCGTTGCTGGCAACAGGTCAGGATGACTCGACAGGTGCTCCTGCATTCCTTTCGCTGGTATGCCAAGCTCGTCCCGCCCAGGAAGGGAACAGCAAAAGGACTCACGCGTTGATCCCACAAAGGTGATCAGTGGCATCCGTTTGGTAAGGCGAACTTCTATGCTTTGCTTTCCTTGGATAGCCTTGATTTTCCCCTGACGCTGGCTTGGGACATTGGCACCCCTCCGGTTTCTGTTTAAGGGCATGTAGGATGTATGGCTGTGCCACAGCTCAACCAACACTTGGCAATTCCAGAGTTGGATGCTAACTAGGATATTGACCTTAGTTCCCCTTAAAGGAAACAAACACCCAACACAGGATTGTTCAGCTTTCTCAGCCTCCCCCCCGGTCAGAGTAGATGGCATAGTCCCAGTGGCATCGTTTTGTTGGAGGGAGGTTCCCTTGAAAATCAACTAGAAGTGCCATCTACCAAGTAACCCTGATAGCGCCTACTTGAAGGTGGTGCTTAGCAAGCTGGTTAGAACCCACAAAGCCATGGTTATAAGTCTCCGTTCGGTGGCTTACAACCAGGCTTACCTACCACACTCGAGTCCGCGCTGAGACTTCGCCGGGGTGGCGCTGTGGAGCACTTCGGATGAGGAGTGGTGCAAGCTGGTGGTGGACAAGGAGGGCCACACGCAAAGGGGCAGACCAGCAGAACCCGCGCCCCTCGCCAAGGGACATGGTTTGACGCCCTGGGCGCCCTGGACAAAAAGCACACTTTTTGAGACGAAATGTTGGTCACAAGCAGAACGTGCACGCGTATTTTTGGGGGCCACTCCACTGGTTCGGAACCCCGACGGAGACCCTTGGCCCGCGTTACGTCGGCTGGCAGGTCCTCGGCCCAGAGCGCAGCTGGTGCTTCCAGTGGCGGGCTGGGGCGGCTGGGGCGGCTGGGGGTTGGAGGGGGTTCCACTGAACGTACGAAACAGGGGGTCCCAGGCTCGAATCCTGCCGGCTCTTTGCTGGTTTGGGTGTCCTGCTTCCTTTTCCCCTTGAAAGGGGGCCCATCGAAAGCGGAGGCTTCCATGGGGCCGATGAATCCCAAATTGTGCCTTTTTCAGGCTGGACCAGGCGCGGGCAAGACACCTTTCTCATTGGGAAGTGGCCCTTTATACAAGAGAAGACAAGCAGGTAACCCTCTGCTGCTCGTTTAGATTCGTGGTTTGGGGATTTGATCCCGAGGTTCTTGTAGAGGGTTACAAGCCCTCCTTAACCCCGAATCAGTTTGAACCCAGTGAACCCAGTTGGATTTGGAAGTTTTAGGCTCGATGAATAAAGACCAGAATCTAAATATGCCATTCCTTGGGAGGCAAAAGCCTGGGCAGAAAACGAAGGCCCTGGAATTCCCGGCCTGTCCATGAAGGGACTGTTTTTAGGGGTTGTCAGAACAACTTGTTGTTTTTTGTTTTCCTTTTGCTTGAGCATTCAGTGCTGAGTTTTGAGGATGTCGCTCCAGTGAACCCAGCAAAAGGTACCCTTTGCTGAGTGTGGTGGGGGGGGTTCTCCTGGAGGTTCGTTACAATTCCAGGTTCCCTCATGTGGGGAAGGCTTGCCATTGGGCGACCTTACCCCCCCGCCCCCTCTCTAAAGGTGAGGGACAAACTATTGGAACATGTTCATTGCTTCGATAGAAGCCATAGGACAGACATCTGACAAGAGGTGGCCGAAATCGTAACTTGCTGCTCCCCAATGCCATGTGTTTTAACCGCTGCCTGTTGGATCCAAAAGGGGGAAGCCGACACTCAGTCCCTCAAAGTGAACAGTGTAAGGGTGTTCAATGTTTCTTTTGTCGGGGGTTATAACGGTTAAAATGAGGATCGTCTGTTGTGGACGTCGTACTAAAATGGCCCTTAAGTCGACGGTGAAATTCACAGTGTGCCCATTGTCTTCGCCTTGTGAAGGTGCCAGCAACACTGCAGCGAGCATTTGCGCGACAAGGAGGGAGAAGAGATACCGTGCCCCAGATGCAATAATGAAAAACGTGTTGAACAGCTTCTGAGCAACCTGTTGCGATTGCTTGCAGTTTGATGTGTGATGTCTGTATTCTCCCAGGGCTTGTTAGACCCCACTTATTGCCAGGGAGTGGGGAGAGTTAGGGTATAGATGTTTGATCTTCAGCTACCCTCTCAAAGCAGCCATGGAGCCTGAAAGAAGGTTCATGTTCAAGCACTATGGGCTTCCGGCGGGC
Organism: Effrenium voratum; assembly: GCA_963377175.1. Taxonomy (NCBI): domain Eukaryota; class Dinophyceae; order Suessiales; family Symbiodiniaceae; genus Effrenium; species Effrenium voratum. The sequence goes on from CAUJNA010003362.1 coordinate 186,057, forward strand.
ATCCCTTGCCCATGTTTGTGTTTGGGTAGGCAAGCCAGCCTCCCGGCTTGGCTTGAGACATGTCAGTTTGCTGCTTCAGATTGTTGGCATTGAAAGCTCGTGCTTTCAAGTAGTGCACTTAAGATCGATACATGCAGCGCAGCACATTTGCAGTGCTGGACAGTGTTTTCTTGTTTGTGTGTGGTAGCTTCTGGGCAGACAACAAATTCATTGACTGAATGCTACTGAGGGAGTCAGGTAAGTGTCAAGTAACAATCGTAGGGTCAGCAAGCGTATATAAACTGAGGGCCACCGACCACCTACTTGCTGGCTGACTCCCAGATCAATCTTCGACAATCCAAGGACAACAAACCGGTTTTCAGGTTTGACCAGAGGAGCCCCTTGACTTATTCACACACAGGCAAAACACAAATGGCACCTTGGGCGGCAAGGTCATTGGGAGAGCCACTTTCTGGGCCGCTGGCTTATATAGGGCGCGAGCGCAAAGCCTTCCTTAAGATTCACGTTGAAGTTTGGGTAAGGACACTGGACGCGTCTTTCTTGTTTCCCCAAGTAGGGTCTTTTTTTGAGGGCGCCGTTTTTGTTGGCTTGTTTTCCCAGAGCATCAACTGGAAACGCGCAGTCTGTAGTTGCGCCATTTTTCCACAATCCCTAGTCCTTGTGTCGTTTTTTTGAAGTAAACGGAAAGGGGACAATGGCCGAAGAAATGAACAAATTCTTCACTGACTTCCTTCAATTCGCTCAGGTTGGGCACCTATCCAATTGCTGAAAGCCAGCATTGTTCAAATGCACATTCCGTTTACTTAATGTGCAGGGAAGCTTTTGAAGATTCAATCCGCAGTGCTCGCCAGACCCGCTTCTGTACCTCTTTTGAGCCACAATCAATCAAGGCTAACTCTTTTACTGGAAGAAAGTCAGCCTGCAAGTAAAGGCGTGCGATAGGTGCAGGGAAGCCGTTTAGGGCTGCGCTCGGAGCGCCAATCGACGAGGCTAGTCATAGCCCAAGAGGTTAACCTTTTATGTGTGTGTCCTTTGGGCAACTGAGCTTTGCAAGGGAATCCAAGGAAAGCAATTTCTTACTTCGGCGTGGTGCAAAACAGCCGGCCCAAAGTGTTTGAAGCAAAAGCGAAGAGCCTTGTTGAAGAAGCCAACAGCAACGGCTTACGAACAGACAAAGCATGTAGATATATATATATATATATGCTCACCCCCCCCCCCCAGGGCCTACCTTTCCACTTCAAAATGTACAAAACCCTCTTATTTTTAAAGACAGGGGGTGTGAGCATATATACGCAAGAAGTGTGCTGTTGCTGCATATTTGTTTGTGGGTGACAAGTCATGTTGAGTATCAACAGCAAAGAGTTTATAAACTTTCAAGACAGTTTATAAACCATGTCAAGGGTTTGACGGTTTCCCTGCAACAAGGGCAGGGGGGGGTCAGAACTCTTTACGGGGGGGGGGGGAGGGGGGGGGGTACTGAGAAGTCTTTACACAGTTGGCTGAGTCACCTCACTGCTAAGACTTCCAGCCACCCCCGCCCCCCTCCCCCCTCACTGCTAAGACTTCCAGCTTCCAGCCACCCGCCCCCCCTCCCCCCTCACTGCTAAGACTTCCAGCCACCCCCCCCCCCCCTCCCCCCCAAGACTTCCAACCAACCCCCCCCCCATCCTTCAACGATACCATGAACCTTGACGCGGGAAACTCGTCAAACACTCAATAAGGTTTGTAAACTTTCCTGAAAGTTTATAAACCTTCTGTAGGCTTATTGCGTAGCAAGTGGAGACTGTTGTTTGGGAAAAAAAAGGACACTCATTTGAGGCCTTGTTTGATGTGGTTTGGGCATGTGGTCCTAAAAGGTTGATGATTGTGTGTGGGTGTGTCATCACTGCTGCACTGTTATATCAAAGGCTGTCCATTCGGTCCAAGGGAACCCAATCTGAGCAACTGCTGCAAAACTCTCTGTTTTACAGCATTTTGTTGGATCTCTGATCCCTTGAAATGTCCAATTTGAAACACCTGAAACCTAGAATCTGGAGATCAGAATCCTTGAGATGTCTAATGTTGGATTCTCCAAGCCTCATAATTTGGAGCCTGGAGTACTCCAACACGAATTGAATTGGAATGTTGAAGGGGGCAAAATGTTTTTTGGGAAACGAACAATCTTCGCCCAAGGGAACACAATCTGGGCAATTTCTTCGAAACACTTTGTTTTACAGTTTTTTGTTGGACCTGCAATCCCTTGAAATGTCCATGGTGAAGCACCTGAAACCTAGAATCTGGAGATCAGAATCCTCGAGATGTCTAATGTTGGATTCTCCAAGCCTCATATTTTGGAGCCTGGAGTACTCCAACACGAATTGAATTGGAATGTTGAAGGGGGCAAAATGTTGTTTGGGAAATGAACAATCTTCGGCCCAAGGGAACACAATCTGAGCAATTTCTTCAAAACACTGTGTTTTACAGCATTTTGTTGGACCTGCAATCCCTTGAAATGTCCATGGTGAAGCACCTGAAACCTAGAATCTGGAGATCAGAATCCTCGAGATGTCTAATGTTGGATTCTCCAAGCCTCATAATTTGGAGCCTGGAGTCCTCCAACATATCCAAATACACATTCCTTTCCAAATACGATTTTGCTCCGAATTGAATTTGCATATTGAATAGAATTTAGTAAGCACATAGTTCACCACCATTCATAATTCACCATAATGTCTATATTTGATCAGAATTTGAACAGGAATACCTTTCCAAATAAGGAAAATATTATTTCAGTAGAGTCTAAATATACTTTAATGCAGACAGAATTCAATTAGCTTTTGAACATAAGACATTAATCAAGAATCCATCCCCAAATACGACTTGAATTGGAATAGAGCTTATTCTGGAAAGAAATCACTTGGCCTTTGCAAACAAATTTTAATAGTAACTCATTCCCAAATATGATTTAGCTTAAATGTGGCTAAACAAATAAAGGGCACATATCCCCAGACTCCCAAACTTGGTCTGGAGATGTGTTTGGCATGTGCAGGTCTCAGAGCTTTCATTTTCAGGAGATTTTGTGCTTTTGGGTCTGTGCAGGTTGCAGAGCTCAAAGCTGCCAAAAACATCATTTTTCAATGTTTTTCCCTGGTGTACTCAAAACCACTGTAAAAACCAGTGATTCAATCAAAGCCAGGCTCGAATCTGAAAACGGAATCCGTTTTCGCTTTGCTGCCTTTCAAGCCTCAAAGAATCAGACATCTGCTGTCATATAGAAGGTAAAAAAACAACAAAACACTGTATTTTACAGTGTTTCAGGCATCTGCAAGAAAGAGGCACACAGAGTAGAGTTGACACCTTCAACTAGAAGAGGGCAAAGGTAGGCCCTGGGGGGGGGGGGTGACCATATATATATATACAGTGTGTGTGTGTATCCTATCGAGATACACATGCCAATGCGGCGAGAGAGAGAGAGAGAGAGAGAGAGAGAGAGAGAGAGCGAGAGAGAGAGAGAGAGAGAGAGAGAGAGAGAGAGAGAGAGAGAGAGAGAGAGAGAGGGCGGGAGAGAGACAAGCGAAAGAGCAAACGAGAGAGTAGAGACAGACAAAAGCACTTGCAAGTACTGTACTGTTTCTGGTGCGTTTCCTTTCGGAAACAGATCCGGTTGCCGAGTTTTCCGCGCTCTCCGAGGGTCTGCAAGAAGCTGCGGAAGGTTTGGAAGTCCAGCACCAGGCAGGTCGATCTGACCTTTGGGTGTCCCATGTTGGTCTACTTTTAGCAAACTAGGTCCCCCAATAATGCCCTGTCTCACCCCTTTTTTAGGGGAGGGTTCTTTCCCCCCAAAAAAGATAGACTACAGAAGAAGGAAAAAAACGGGTACCCTTCTTCCAACCTCCCTACTGGAAGACCTACTAAAGGTCCCCAAAGGTGATCATCTTTGACTTCCAGCTCCATTCGCCAAGCGAGTTTTTACAGGTTCCGGGCACCTCGGACCCACACCAAATTTAGGGTGGGGATTCATGCCCACTGACCACTTGTTGAAGGGGGGTTGGTCGAAATCATAGCCTGTGTGTACGTATGTGTGGTTTTGCGTTCCCTCATTTAAACGTGGCATACAGCCACACGTGGCTTTGAGCCTCAGGAAGGGGAGCCATTGCAGAGTGACTAGCAGTGTGTATTCGGAACCTTGATGAAGGTCCTTCGTAGGGAACATCCTGGTTTCTGCAGCTTCAGAATCCAATCGCGGGAGGGGGGGTTCGTCCCTGGGCATGGTTCCAGCTTTTGCGGGGAAGACTTGGAACATGCAATTGGGAATTCACCCCTTTGCTGCCCCAGCTCAGTAGCAAATGGAATGGAAGGGCGCAGGGTATGTGGGCCAGGGAGGGATGCATTTGCCGGGGTCGTGTGTTTCCCTGAGAAGCCCTTGAAGAAGGCTTAAGTGTACATTTCTGCCTTGGAGTTTGATCGAGAGCTCGTGGGGGGAAAGCTTGGAATGTGGTGTTTCTAAACGTTTGCCTGAGGCGATGTTTCAGGCATTCGTGTTCAAGGGGCGTGTCAACACGGATCAAAGAAGCCAGCTTTCTTGTTTCGAGCAGACCCAGCATTGCAAGTTGGAGTTGCTTCTAGTCTGAAGCAGATGGGCATCCCGTTTTTCTTTTTTCAAGGGTTATGCCTCCTTTGCTTTGTAGTTTGGGCGTGTTACTATAAAATCCTAGATTAGAATGGGATTGTGGCATTGTTTAGTGATTATTCGGCCCCTGATACTCCGCCCCCTTCCCCCTTACTGCGGGAGCTGGTGGGGAAACAGTAAGGCGAGCTTGCGGCTTTCACCGAAAGGGCTGCGTCATTATCGAGGACGCTCGCCGGGATTTGGGGATGGTGTTTCCTGTGGCAACTTCAGATGAGTTCGGACCATACATATGTCTGTATATATATATATACATATACACATGCATTTATTATTATTTTTCTGGGCAGCTCCCCTATATTGGGGAACTCATTCATTGTGACGGAGTTCCTTTCATCCGAAGTTGATGCTTCTTCTCTTAGTTTCGCTCCCCCTAGAACCAACCAAAAGTATTAAACTTGTTGGGTTGTTTTTTTGCAGAGAGCCCTTTACAAGCGGGTTGTCTGGTTAGGACCCAAAACGATTTGGATCTCTACAAAGGGTGTGCATCAGTGTCCATCCTCCCAGGGCAATCCGCGTCGTTTTGTTTTGCCTCAATAAAACCCGGGTAGTTGCAAGGTAGGAGAGGGTTCCAATCACGACTCTTTGGTTTTATCCAAACGTGGTTGTCGCTGGATCCGAAAAAGGTCCTTAGATTGTGTGGACACCCAGGGTCCAACCCACTAAGACGAAGCACCTCTGGGATGGAGCGCCCAAAGAAAAGCCTGAAGAATCGCCTACCATTTGCATTTTCTCTAGTGGCAAGCGCCCGTGTCAAGGCATTGCTTTTTAAACTCATGTTCAATCCAGGGGCCATCCTTTCGGGACAACGGCGCCCCTGAAATTGAACACGAAGTCAAACAAGACCAAGGCTCCTACAATCGCTGGCTTCCCTTTGTCCCCCCTTTACATACCAAGAATGGGTCCACCGCTTTGAGAAACTCCCGCGTGAGGGTAGTGTCCACCTGGGATTAGTAAACGGGGGTCCCCCGCCCCCCCCCCCCCAACGATGGGGGCACCTGGAATAGTATCTTGAGATCCAGTTCAAGTGAGTTTCCATTTGATTTAGTATTGGTACACTTGAGTTTCCATTTGATTTAGTATTGCTGGGGCTTTCTTTTGGGATTCGGAACTGAGTTTCCATTTGATTTGGAAATGCTGGAGCTTCCTTTTGAGATTTGGAACTGAGTTTCCATTTGATTTAGTATGGGTAGACTTGAGTTTCCATTTGATTTAGTATTGCTGGAGCTTTCTTTTGAGATTTGGAACTGGGTTTCCATTTGATTTAGTATTGCTGGAGCTTCTTTTGAGATTTGGAACTGAGTCCCCATTTGATTTGGTATTGCTGGGGCTTCCTTTTGAAATTTGGAACTGAGTTCGTATTTGATTTAGTATTGGTAGACTTGAGTTTCCATTTGATTTAGTATTGCTGGAGCTTCCTTTTGTGTTTCTTGGGGGGGGCCAGGCAACAAGACTTTACTTCGGGGGCCCCTGAAATAATGTCAAGTTGGGGGCTGAAGTACTACCCCCTTTGTGGGTTTGATTGTGGGCAGGTTTTCAACAAGAGACATGTAAGAAACCATGGGTTTTGCAAAGCTGACAGTTTGGGATTTAAGGAACAAGGTACCAAAGATCCAAGGACCAGGTGTTGGCTTGGCTATCTCTCCTCTCCTTTCTCTCTTTATTTTCCTTTTTTTTGGGGTGGGATTTGTTTTGGCGCGGGTGGCGGGTGCTTGTCTTTATTCCAGGTGCATTTACTAATCTTCTTGGGCCCCCCATTTGTCTTCATTCCGCGTGCATTCATTAATCCTATGTGGACATTACAGGTACCAATTCGTGGATACAAGGTGTTGATACCTTTCACCGGGTTTGTTCGCCTCGGATGCAGGGTCCACCCGCTTGACCTTCGAAAATCAGTTTCAAAACGTGGAGCTGGCTCTCATACTCAGACTGGTTACTGCCAGTTTACCCTCGCAATCATGACTGAGATCAGTCTCAAAGTGCCCCAAAACCCAATTCTAATGATTTGAGCTCCCACATCGGCTGGCACACCTCCCATTTTGGTTTAGCCGTCCCCTTCACTTCACAGCGTAAAGGGACTGTTCTATGTGAAGTGTAATGTAGTTGAACCGCATGCTATGTAATGACCCTGATTTTCCCGAACAGAAATCACACGACGATAGATTCGTTCTGCCCAGTCCCCCCCTCCGTGTCACACACACACAGAACTTGTAAAGAGTGTGTTCCCGACAGCTATGGGGTCAGGCTTTCCGGATGAATTGACGGATGCTGCGGATACTCTGGCATCTTCTTGCGGACCCCCCTTAAACATGAGCAAATCCAAAATTACAAACAGCACGCACCAGCACACCTCAACCACTGCTTTTTGGTCAGCCCTGGGGGTTTTGAAAATTGTAAGTTGAATCGGGGCAAATGGACTCGGGGACCTATCGCCGCTCTCAAACTAAGGTGGGAGTTTTTTTTGCAAAGCGGGCTGTTTCGCGCGTCGAGTCTGAGGGCAGCTATCGCAACTGTTACTTCAACAGGGGCAACGCGGTGATTGTGCCACAGGGCCCAGCTGGGGAGGTCTTGGCTGGGTGGGTATGTGCCATGTATTTTCAAGACCTCAAATGGATTTCGGCCTTTGTTCGGCCCAACGACACATGTTGCTTGATCCGGCCTGGCTTCAACAGCCAAAAGCCTCTGAAAGGTGCATCTTGCGTGGCGCAAGTGTTTGCGCGGCAGCATGTGGAGTCAGAGCTTGGGGGGGGGGGGGAGGAAGCCTTTTTGGAGGCCTCCTGAGACTGCGCACAAAGAGTATAAAAGACTAAGATTTGTTGCGGCGAATGGCTGGACATGCAGGGCGTGTGTGTGTGTGTCATGGATGGACACCTAGAGTCGATTTTGCAACCAAGAACCATAGCATACCAATATCAAAATCCTAAAAAGGGAAGGAAGTTGCAGAATAGACTCCAAGCGTCCACCATATCTTTAGTGCGCCAAGAGATGTTAGGACTTTAATTGTTTTTCGAATTAAGCACTGAGCACTAAAAGGTAAAAACTTTTAGGGGAGCAGGTTTCGCAACCAAGATATGGGTGTGGCTCAACTTAATGTACCAAAATCGCGCCTAAGGCTAAAACCTGCGTTTTGCCCTAGCTCTTAAATCTGGGCCACCACATGGGGGGGACGTGCAAAAAGATGCGAGTCGAGGCCCAGCTTCGACGCCTCCAGCGAGGCTTCCGCGGAAGATGAGGAGCTGCTGAAGCTGATGAGGTACCTCGAAACCGAGGCACGAGGGGGCGACCTGAATAGGGGCGATCAGGCACTTACCCTCCCACTAACTAACATTGGTTTGTGCACAGAACCCTGTAAGACTACTTTCCTCTTGGAAAGGGTCGTAAGTGAGCCTGGTTATAATCCTCCTGGAAAGGGCCTTTTTGCACTTCCATGTTAGTTGGTGGGAGGGTAGCAAGTGAGCCTGGTCATACCCCACTTCCCATGGTTACAAGTATCCTAAGTGGCTTATAACCAGGCTTACTAACCACTTTTCTTTAGCCCTGCCCCTTTGAAACCTCACCAAAGCCCAAAGCCGAGCTTTGGACCTGTTGGTTTCTGTTTGGTCCATGTCTCGAGGTCCCAAAAGGCTAGCTTCAATTCCAAGGTCCCAAAAGGGCAACTGCATGTCCATTCTTGGAGGTTGCAAGTCTCGGAAACGGATTGAAACTGATTGAAGCACCGGGAATCGGAGATGGAAACCCATTGAAACTGCTTCTTGTTTTCAGGCGAACCCCCAAATTGGTGGTTTCCTTTTGGTTTCCCTTCAGAACCACCCTCAAAATGAAACCACCAGTATGGGTCAAATGAAACCACGAGGAATCGGACCGCTGGTGTTTGTCCAGTTGCCAGCCCCAGTTACCAGGCAACCCATTTTGGGTACCCATTTTTGACCCACAGCCAGGTCCACAAGCATGAACATTTGCAGGGTAGTGCTCTTTCATTTAGTCCTTGCCCCAACCCTCCGGGGATTTGGAAGGCGCACGGGTCAACCTGTTGGTTTCCCCTTGTTGGTCCACAAGTCAGGGCTCCAAACGGTCAACCTTTCATTTTCGGGCCCTTTGAGCAAGTAAGCGAAAGGTTGATTCCCAGCGCTTGGTTTAAAAGGAAGGGTCACTTTTACAGCCTGAGAGGATTTTGCCGGTTTTGCCACTTGTTAATCCCGGTTTGAGCAAATCGGCATACCTCCTGAACATGCAGCCTCTTTTCTGCGGTGTTCAGCCACGGAAGGAAATGAGTAAGGTCTCAGTTCAAGAGATGCCTCGAGCGGGGTCTTGAAATTCCTGAAGCGTTTCGCATGTTAACCCCTTCCTGGAGGTTCCAAGGATTAAAGTCAGGAGCATTTTTCAGCCTCTTACATGGCACCCCCTTCCTTACCAGGTGATGCATTGTTTTTTTGATGGGAAGAGTTCTGTTTTTCTACCGCCTACATGTGGCCAAACACCTGTGTGAGAAACACACAGATCAGACGAAACATATGAGACAAAGGCCGTCCAATGTTTCCTGTCCTGGCTTTCCTCTAGACACCAGCCAAAGAAAGGGTTCACCGTGTAGATACTACAAATATATATATATATATGGCAGTGATTTTTTTGAGGGGTCTGTAACAGAGCCGCGGCGGACATTCGTTACAGACCTCGTTACAGACCTCTGTAACAAAACCAGCTGGCTCGTTACACACCCCTCGTTACACACCCTCGTTACACACCCTCATTACACGCCCTCGTTACACACCTCAGATGAGCAAACCGGGCCAGTGACGTGACTGCCCTCCTTTTGCCGCAGCTTGGCTTGCGTTGAATAGCTGCAATCAAGTGCTTTGCTTTGCCTTGTTACAGACCTCGTTTCATAGCCGTTGCATACCTCGTTACAGACCCAACCCCAGCCCGGGCCAGCGACCGCTTTTTGCCGCAGCTTGGCTTGCGTTGAATAGAGCTGCGGAGGCGTGCTTTGCGTGCTGCGCTTTGCTTTGCCTCGTTACAGACCTCGTTACATAGCCGTTACATACCTCGTTACAGACCCAGCCCCAGCTTTTTGCCGCAGCTTGGCTTGCGTTGAGTAGCTGCAGGCAAGCTGGTGCTGCGGAGGCGCGCTTTGCGTACTGCGCTTCGCTTTGCCTCGTTACAGACCTCGTTACATAGCCGTTACATACCTCGTTGCAGACCCAACCCCCAGCCCGGGCCAGCGACCCCGCTTTTTGCCGCAGCTTGGCTTGCGTTGAGTAGCTGCAATCAAGCTGGAGCTGCGGAGGCGCGCTTTGCGTCCTGCGCTTTGCTTGGCCTCGTTACAGACCTCGTTACATAGCCATTACATACCTCGTTGTGCTGCGCTACATCGTGCTACTGATACTTCTTGTCAGGAAATGTTTGTCCCGTTACAGACCTGCGTAACAAGGACCTCCGTTACAGACCTCCGTATAACAAGATTCGTGGCGCGTCGCGCGTTACAGACCCCTAAAAAAATTCATAGCCATATATATAGATAGGCATGGAATTGCCACTCTGAAGGTAGTACAAGGGATGATGGTGGCCCCCATGCCAGGCGGCTGTGTGTTGTCCGACCGAATGTGCCAGGGCAACAGATGTGATGATGCTTTAGACGCTGCGTTTTGACGGTTGCCGGTTGGTTTCGCAGGACCTCACAGTTGTTCTTCTCGCCAGGTGTTGCCCTTGGAAGACGTGCGCAGCCACACTTGCCCTCGCTGATGTCAGAAAAGTGAGCACCTGCTCCGGCCTGCCGGAACACACCCTTCAGCGCCATCGTGCCAGGGTCACTCACTCACTCACTTCCTGAGTCCTTGGACTTTATTTGAACTTTTTGGGAAGACCCTTTTGGCGGAAACACAAAGTCTGGGCTTTTTTGGCCAATCCGCTCAGGAAGTGAGGTGCAACATCCTTTGAGCTTCGGATCCGGGACATCAACTTGTCTTTTTGGGCATTGCATCAAGGGTTCCTACGAAAAGCTTGGCCATGGCCCAAAGAAGAAGGATGACCTGGCGCATAAGGCAAACGACGGCACGAAAGTTGGCTGACCTTAAGATCTTTGGTTTGCCTCACCATTTCTTCTTTCTTTGGGCTGTATTTCCCGTTGATTGGAGAACCCCTGAGTCCTGATTTGATGGTGTGGGGGTAGTGGAAAGGTCACCTTTGTTAATGCTAGGGTTGTTGGGGGATAGTGAGGAACCCACTCGATGAGCAGAAAGAGCACTCGCCTGTATCGGTGCAATTTACAGGAAGCACCTACGCAAGTGGACGCTTATGTGCTCTGAACGGGGCACTGGTTGTCCTCTTGAATTCCTGGTAATATACGGCCGGACGGCTCCTGGCTGGTGTTCAAACGCATCAACTTCCGAGGGTCGGGCAAACACGCTGAACTTCTCGTTGCGATTTTGGCTCAGGACACGCCACAGGGCCCCACTCCAGTCACCGCACGCCCAGATGTTGGGTGCCACCTTTTAGTCTTTTTCTGTTTGGTGGCTTCTGGTGGGTTCTCTATCGGAATTTGTTGACTCCCACAAGGCTTCTGTTTTGTCTAACAGGTTCACTAGGCAACAGGCAAGCGTTCTTCCCGCTTTACTCTTGAGCGGGCGTCAGCAGCAGGAGGCAGACTGACAACCGAGACACGAAAGCAAAATACGGCATATAATAAGCGTTTATTCTTCATTTCAATACTGATCCACAGTTTCCTTGGATGGTGGTTTGACCAGATAGGCACTATTCGGAATAGTACAGCTTAGCATGAAATCCAATAATTCATCATTTGTAGAGGAAGCTTCATTTGGGACATTGCTTGAGCGGTTCAATGTTGAGTCGTAGTCGTTACACATCTTTGTCATAGGCTGAAGCGACCAAGAGGGGCAAATGGATATATTGTTTTCAGCAGTCGAGGCGCAGCCAAGAATTCGGTGCACAAAACATATCCCCGTGCCACTCGCGGTCGCAGGGATACCGCGATGTAGCTGAGGTTCGTCCTTCCATGTTTCAGTTCGTGGATGTTAGGGCAAGTTAGTAAGTGGTTTGCCACTTGGTTTCTAACCCACCAATTGCAGGCTTAACCCCACGCAGGGGAACACATAAGTGGGTGATGAGCTCTCACTCCCTGTGTTCTTGGACTTTGTACTTGTTAGAAAGGCCATTTTAGTGGTAAACAACAAGTGTGTTTTCTTTCTTTTTTTGCCAGACCTAGGCTACCAATAACTTACTTGACCGAACACCCACATAGTGACGAGTGATGGCTTCGCTCACGCCGATGCTTGGAACTCGACAGGAGGGACTTGGTCAAATCGGTCGCAGATGCTTGGATAGGGTCCTGCAGATGAACAGGGAACCCGGGATTCCAAAGCACGTTATTCTCGGGAATGAAGCCCCAAGTTCCCAAATGCGTGCTTTTTCTAGGGGACACATCTCCCTTTAAGACTTTCTTTCGGGTCCCGTAGAATTGCAGGGGAGTTTACTGATTCGAACAACCCTGAATTCTAGTGCCAGATGATGATGGTTTCTAGTTGCAAGCTTCGTTTTAAGGTGTAGGGGTAGGGTAAACAGGGGTCGAGGGGTCTACATCCGTTGCGGCTATATCAATCCCAAGGGACCGTTGGAAGCGATCGCAGTCAGAACCAAATTCGTGATACATGAATAGCATGCCAACATAGACTTTGGGTCGGTGTCAAAACAGAGGGGGCCAACACAGGTCCGGGTTTCCTTTGGGCTTCCCTGTAAGCCAAGCCATCCGAATGGTATCCTCAAGAAACAGATCCATATACTTTGGGACATCCTTGTATACATATGTATATATAGGGAAATGCCAGCGGCTTCATCCCTGCATCCTTGGGTTCCATTTATCGAACATAGTCTCAACCGCCTGGAACTCCCTTAAGAAAGTCACCAAGGTGGCACTTGATTTGGGTCCTTAGATCAAAGCTAAACACTCTCCACCAGCCCACGACCAGGTATGGCAACCGGGTTCAGAAACCCCACGCAACACAGTTGAACAGAACAAGTGGAGAGAATGAGAGACATGCGGAGCCACCCCTGCAGAAGTGGTAACTTCTGCTGTTTGGCAGGACTACGTCAGGCTTTCAGATGGCAAGCTTTCAGAAAGCGCGCCCGGCCGTGCGACCTGGCAAGGAAACCGTTTGAAGGGTAAAACGAGCTCACCATAATTTGGCATATGTTGGCCCTCCTTTATTTGAGGATCCAATTCCTAGTTTGTTGTAAAATGATACTTTTCATAATTTCCAACCACTTTTGGCTTTCCAGGTTTGGTGTGGACTCCGTTCAAGTTACCTCAAGTTGCTACTTGCGACAAGCTCACTTCTCGAAACCTGTCAACTTTTTTTTCACAGACATCGGTAAGTTTCATTCTGCCCTGGGTCCTGGCAAGAACGCGTAGGCAAGTTAGTTTTGTTGCACCTTGCACCAGCACCCCTTGGCAAATGGGCTCAGCCGAGAGCAGGGATGCTCCGAGCCGTTCCGGAAAGGACGGTGAAGCCATGTCAAGCCCCAAAGATCGAACATTGGTCAAGGGGTTCCTTTGGTTTCCTTTCAGGGCACCCTTGTGCTGGAATCCTTTTGCATTTTTCAGAATCTTTGAATCAGTGAGAGGCCTAAGCTTCCGATCGATTTTGGAGTGAGATAACATTTAGGTGCGTCAACACTTGGAATCGGGGCATAGTGTTTGGATTTCTGCGTCGTGTCCTTGCTTAGTTGCAAGGGTGACGGTCTCAAGCTGATTTTGATGCTCCCCTTTGCTTGAGAGCATTTTGCATTTTCCCTTGTGCGTTTTGTTTGCGTCGGCGACAGCCTGCACCGCAACGCATCGATGTGCCGATGGCTTGTCGGAGCCTACTCCCTGAGATTCGGTCTGGAACTGGGGCAGAATCCGACTGGGTTTCCTGTTGTCGCTTCTCAGAAGAGCTCAGAAGAGCATTTGCCCCTGGAATCGATGGAGGGCCGAATGTTTATTGATTAGCGAACTCAAGGGAGTCGAACTCGCGGTTGAAAGTTTTGTTCACCCAGTTGGATTTGAAGGAGACGGGTAGTTCAAGGCATTGGTCATGCACTCCGGAGTGGCTTTTCCAGCTCTGTCGTTTTGACTCCTGGTAATGGCTGGTGAAACATTTGCAGGAGGATGTTGGTTTGCCAACCTTTCTGTGGACCTCACCTTAAGCCTTCACTGTGCTGTATGTTGTGTTTTTCGGAGTGTCGTATTTGCCACGTGCTCTGGCAGAAGAGTTGCAAAGATTCCGGTCAAGCAGCTTTGCCTCGAAACTTGTGTCGCAGCCCAGGACATTCGCAAGCTTCTTGGCTGAATCACCCGCGCTCGGTGGCGTGTATGCGTTTCCGTCATGCAGCCCCCGCAACTTTGAACGGCCGCTTTCACCTTGGGCGGCTTACATGAAACGGTCCAATCTAATGTTGACCCCAGATTAATCAACCCCAGTTTATTATTTTCGGGGTGTTCCCCTCCAAAAGTTATGACTCCCGACTCAACCCAGGGACACCCCCTACCAATAAACAGGGGTTTATTGCTCGGGTCCAATCTATGTTTTGCTCTACGGGCATCCCGTCCCCCCGCCCCCCCCCCCCCCGCAGGTGCCAATTGCTGATTCCAAGCTTTTCGACCGTTTTGGGTCATGATCCGAGGCTGTTGCCAATCCTGGCCCCTCGGTCGCGCCGGGCACTGCAGTCATGACGGGCCTTTAGGCGGAAAAAGCGGCGTTCACAGAGGCTCCTAAGCAGCCTTGGCTTATATGCATTTTACATCTTACCAGCGGGCCAGATCCTAGCTGTCATTGGCAGGGCTGCACATTCGACATGTACCAAACCATTAGTTGGAGGTTTGAAGCTTATACATGTTTATTCATACAGCTCATTTAGGGGCACAGACTGCCTTGCACACTTGCTTTTGTTGCATATCAGCTGTGCAACCCTTGTTTTTTTTTTTGCTTGACCGCTGAGGATTGGCTACCTGCCTACCACTGGAGAGAGAACTTCTTCAAGGACCGGGCGCTCTCTACTTTGAGCATATTCTTCAAACGCCCGACTTGGGCCCAGCAAGTCCCGCAGGCGGATCTGACATGAAGGTTTGGCTTCCCCAGGGCCATAAACCCGGTGGATATCTGATGAGTCCGACTTTCTTGGGCCAAGTTTGGCCCCTTTGAGACTTCCAGCTTGGCTGTGTGATTTGCATTGTTTTGGCCGAAAAATGCAGGAGCCAGGCAACTCCAGAATGAATAAAGCAGGCTCATTTGTTTGATGATAGAGTCACAGATGCGCTCTACGCTATCCCTCTTTTTTCCCCACTCAGACTTGTGAATTTGCGAGCCGTACTGTCGATGTCTAGGTTTGGGTGAATTGTTCATTTTTCACAGCTGTGTTCCTTTCAATTGAGTTTGTTGGCGCATACACGGCTCTGGCCTCAGTTTGGTTCTTTACAATTCCTGTGTCATCCATGTTGCAAAATGACACCTAGCGAAACGCCCCTGGGGTTTCAAATGGAAGACCTAGACCGACACCCAGAAGGGGTTCGGGGGTCGTCGAATCTCAAAGCCTTCTGTGAGCCCCAAATGAATCGGGAGCGGGTGAGTAGGACTAAAGGGCTTCATTCACTGAGTTAGGGCTGACTTAAAACTTTCAGGGCTGACTTATTGTTTTTTAGAAAAGACCATTTCAGTGGTAAACAGAAAGTCTGGACTTTTTTTGGGTGGTCCACTAAGGAAGCGAGAGGTTGTTGACCTTCCATTGCAGTTTTCAGGGGACGAACCCCCCTCACACACCTGATTGGCCGAGAGATGTGCCAACGCGGTGGGTCTCATCCAAATCAGGGAACAATCACGCAAAGTTAGGAGTCTTCGAGTTTTGCGAAGATCTCAGTGAAAAGTCCCAGTTTCCAAACTCCCGGCTTTTGACCATCAACTCCAAATGCTACCCCCTCAAACTTTTAGACTAGGCCCCCCAGTAGTGCCCTTTTACCCCTTTTTTGGAGGGGAGGGTTCCCCTATATACTCAAATAGACTACCGGAAAAAAAAAGGAAAAAAAAAAAAAGTAGGAACCCTTATTCTAGCCTCTCTACTGGAGGACCTAGATGGGTTCCAGCCTGCGCCAAGGAACATCTGGAAGTCGGCATCCTGGGACCCGTTTCTCCGTTTGGTAGAACCCATGTCTACATGCCAGGCCGCCAGATGGAGGACCCCTAAGTGAGCACTGCATGGATTCCTCATACCGCCGGGTGTCCAGGACTTGGCCGCAGGCCTCACCCTGGGCTCCGTGCTCTTCGCGCAGTCCTTGGCGCATGCGGCGCTTTGTAAGGCGCCGGGGGCGGTGGGTTGTGTGGTTGGCTGCGTGTTTGTAAGGCGTATGGGGTGCTTGTGGTGTTTTTTGTTGGTTGTTGTTCATGTGGTGCTTTTGTTGAGAAAAAACCACCCCGCGCCTTTTCGTTATGTTAGGGCATAAGGGTATAAGAGTTGTCCACGGTGTTCTTTTTTAAACCCGTGTGTTGTTTCTGATGCGCTGTGCTTCTTGTGTGCATGATTGTGGGGGTGTGCTT
Source organism: Effrenium voratum (assembly GCA_963377175.1). Taxonomy (NCBI): domain Eukaryota; class Dinophyceae; order Suessiales; family Symbiodiniaceae; genus Effrenium; species Effrenium voratum. The sequence continues at coordinate 202,302 of CAUJNA010003362.1, forward strand.
GTCGTTTTGCTGTTTATGTTTGTTAATTGGTGGTTGTTGTTTGTCGTTGTTTGTGCTTTGACGTTTCACTAGAGAACTGAAAGCTACAGGGGTTCCAACTCCAAGTAGAGAAGGGGGTGGTATGGCTGCACACTTTGCACAAGGTGCTGCTGCGCCACGGTTCGAAGTTGTTTCTTATCTCTTGTTGAGGCTCTGCCATGCATTGCTTTTTCGAGAGTATTGGACCGGAGAGCACTCACTTTGTGTTTGCAAGTGCAACCACTTGTGTCGACAGATATGCGCCGAAAAACAACAAACACATAGACCATTACATATCCAGTGTAGTATGTATATATATATATATGAGTATATGTATATCTATTATTTACATGTATCACTTCATGTATGAATAGATTTTTTTTTTTTTTTATTGTATTACTCTGACGTAGACATCATTTGCATATATGCTGGGCATCGGCTTGTGTTCTTGTTTCTTGCTGGTTGGGTGTCATAAGAAGTTCCTTGTCGTCGCACATAAAGTTCGGTTTGGTTTGCCTCATTGGCTTTGTGCAAGAAACTACGCTACAATAGTTGCAAGTAAATACGTTTCGCTACCTCTCATTGGCTTTGCGCTGGCAGTGCTACTGTGCATGTTGGTGTTCGTTTTTTTTAGTCTTATCTTGCGACGTTGGTGCTGCAATGTGCGACCTCTGAGGTTTGATCATGTGGCACTGGTGTTGTGTCTGACTGATTTCGTGCCATCTCCTGCCAGAAGGTCGACGTCCATTTTGTCTTAACACACGCAACACGCAAAGGGAAACTGCACATTTGTTGGGTCCCGTTTTTGCAGTCCGGCTGGTTTGCTGTTGGAAGCAATCGAGTTCCTGGGCAGATTGCCCTCAACTGGCGATTTGGGAATGACGGCTTGGGGATTTGAACCCAATCGGAAGATAGGAAACCACTTCCAACTTCCATCAATCCAAACCACTTATTTTCGCTCACCCGGGTTGCAAAAACGAGCTCGCCATGAGCGTCCTGCACCTGGGGATTCCTTAAGTCAGGTTTCGGACTCATTGCTTGGACTTTCTACACCAAGTGCAAACCAACCTGGAGCAACCCTACAGCCACCTGCGTTTTGGAAATGCTGCAAAGTGGAGGCCAACTGCAGATCAGTCAACTAGATAGGACACCACTTCCTCCAGATGAGTGTGCCACTGTCCTTGGGGCCAAGCGAGCGAAAACTATGAGGGTCCTTTACTGGGGATCGAATTCTTATTTCGGGTTTTTGGACATGTGCTAGAACCAACCCAAACCCAACCCTGAACCAGCCAACCCCACAGCAACCCCACTGGGTTTTTGGAAGTACTGTAAACTTTGCATTTGCAGACACCTTAACTGGGTTTGTAGATAGGAAACCTCCAAACCACCAACTCACCTCACCTAACGTTCAGTCTGACCTGTCGGACAGGTGTCCCTCATCACGGGCCCCTACAGCTGTTTGGCGCCACCGCTGCTCTATGCGGTGTTTGGCACCTGCGTGCAGGCGTGGGGTTTGAAACCCTGGCTGTTGCGACATGGCATGCAACTCATGTCAGGCAACCTCTAATTGGTGGATTGGATTCATAGCTTGTGCTAGGGTTTGATTCCTCATTCTTTCCAACCGTCGTATGTCCCCAAACCGGCGCCGTGTTCTCGATCGGGTTTCTTGAGCTTTTTGTTAAGAAAAGGAATGGACATGGAAGGTACCCCTAGATTTCGATTCGATCCAAGTCACTCCAAGTCACAAATCCAAGCAACCAGTTAGGGGAAACTGATGGCATATTGTTGGGTGGCTCGTCGTTTTTGAGAAACCTTGTTTTGTTTTGTTTGTTTTTGCGTTTTGAACGATGTTGAAGGGGACCAAATTGAAGCTGCCCAGTTTGACCCATGTTGGGCACTACTTTGAGGCACAGTTTCGTGTTTTCTGTTTTGCTGTTGCTTCTTGGAAAGCATGCCACGGTTTGCCTTCTGAAAGTGCAACCAGTCTCTCAGTGGCCCCTGAAAGTGCAAAACAGAGGTCCCCGGCAGTTTGCCTTTTGGCACTGTGCTGCTTTTGTGCCTTGTTTGCTACTTTTGTACTGTTTGTTATGTTTGTTTGTCAAGTTTCTCGTGCCTTGTTGTGTTTGTTTTGTGAAAGCCACCAGTAAGCGAGATTCGACGTTGAACCTCGTGGGTTGGACCTTGAAGGATTTGCGTCGACATCAGATTGGACCCCAAAAGGCCTTGTGTTTGCTGTGTTTGTTTGCCTGCTGCCTGCTTGCTTTCTTGATTGCTTGCTTGCTTGCTTGCTTGCTTGCTTGTTTGGCTTGCTTGCTTGCTTACTTGCTTGCTTGTTTTCTTGTTTTATAGTTCTTGTGTGTATTTAAAGTTGATTATTTGTGCGTGTGTTTTAAAGGCCCCCTGGTTCAGCGTTTCTCTTTTTGGACCTCAGGCCTCCGTGGGCACTGGGGGCTTGGTATCCCTGCTCACGGGCGAGCAGCTCGCGGGCTTCGGGGACGAGGAGCAGCGGACCCACGCAGGCGGTCGGCGCTTCGCGCCCGAGTTCGTTTTCGAGAAGCCGGGTACCCTGTAAGGGATGCTCCGTGTGTTTTCTTCTTTTTTTTTCTTTTTTTTTGGGGGGGGGGGGGGGGTACCAAGTTTTTTTTCTGGTTGGTGTTGGTGTTGTTTTTCTTCTTCTTTTCTCTGGGGTACCACGCATTTTTGGTTGGTGTTGAAGGAAAGCCAAAAGGAAAACTGCCATGTTGCAGGGCATCCAGTGCATGTCCAGACACGCAGACTTGGTTGTTTTTGGGGCCTCCTCCTTCTTGTCTTTTGGCCATGGTTGTGGAAACCAACTTGACCCTTTTCAGGGACACCAAAGTGGGTACCAGCTAGGTCGCAAGACATGGGCTCTCTCAGGAAGCCAGCTCTCCAACTTGCCTTCCTTCGGGTTCCCAGATCAAAGTAAGTGCCCCTTTTGGGTGGGTGATGACTACAGGAAAGTATAGGGACGCCTGTTGCCTTTGCGAGCGCAAAGTGTCTCTTCGACGCAGCGTTTTGTCTTGTTTTTTGTTTTTTGGTTTGGGGGGGGGGGCCGCTAAGGGCTTATTTCGGCTTATTTGGGGCTCCTTGCCCCCGCCCCCCTTTCCTCCCCCCAGCCTGTATTGCTCCTTGAACTTCCCATGGATCGACATGCCACCGCTCGCTTGAGGCGCGATCTTCACCTTGCTGGTGGGGCTGATGATAGGCAAATGGGCTGGGCATTGCTGGGACCTGCTAGTTTGTTTCTTCTCACCTCGAACCAATTCTTGCCCTTCCTTTGTGGTCTACGTGTTTCGGGATGGTGTTTATTCTTGCCTGTCATTGACGCGCCGAAAAACGGACAAAATCCCGGGTGGACAGCATGTTTGTCTGCTGATTCCTGGTGCCATGGCAATCCATTGGCCAGAAGGGGGCCGTCAGATGTCCTGGGAGTTTTGTGGGGGTTTAAATCGTTATTCAAGCCACCAATTCAAGCCAACCAAGTAGGAGTAATCCGGCTTTTTAAGTGGTCCTGTGAATCAGCTGCTGGCGCGGACGTGTCCTTAGCCTACCAAAGGGTTACTTGAATTTAGCACATCCAGCTGGCTCTTTCTGAGGTCTTTTCGCAGGAGTGTGTCACGGGAGTTTTGAGACCTGAACATGTTTGCTGTTGGGAGACTTTAGCTTTTCGGTTGAAATCAAGTTGGTTTTCAATTTAAACCCAGAACATGTTAAACTTTTCGCAGAGGGGTCAACAGCAACCAAGTGAAAAGGCCTTCCGAAAAAGAGTGGCTGTTCGCCGTTCGCTGTCAATCCAGAAGTGCCATAGTTTTATCCAAAGTGCACCCCTGTCACTGCTTCCGGGGTTTTCCCCCCGGAAAACTGTTTAAAGCAACGCACCTGGGCAACCATGGCTGGTTTTTGGTTTTTGACCTTGGCCCCTGACACCTTTTGCTCAGGGGGAAGAGCAACCCAGCAAATTGTCAAGTGCGGTTTGTGCCCGACGACTCCTGAAGATTCCTTGCCTGGAGTTTGCGTTCTGGTGGTTTCCCTCCAAACCACCATTTATCTGGGTGCTCAATAGCCCATAATTTTAAGTTTCCCCAAATTGGAGACCACAAAGGGAGGGAACATTTTCCAATGTTCCTATTTGACACCCAGAGTCATCTAGAGGATGTCACTATTGTACCATCGTACCACCCTTTTTGTGGTTGTTTTTTTCTTTTTGGGGGGGGGGGGCAAATCTAAAAAGAACAAAAAACGACCCAAGTAGGTTCTTACCACGGCCAGTGGGGGTGACATGGGTTGGTTTTCTTAGCTTAGTGGGGTCAGAAAAGACCCCACGGACCCTCAGCAGCCAGCCCGGAAGGTGCCATGGGCGTGTTTCAGCTGGCCTTCTTGGTGCGGTTTCTCTCCAAGCCAGCGCCTTGATCCAGCGATGCACAAGGCCCCGAGAGGGTTTCTCTCCTTGTTTTTTGTTTTTTTGGTGCCCCCATGGGTTTGCTTAGGCTTCTTCTCATGTTCAGCCCTTGGGAGGTTTCTGAATCCACTCAATCTGGGTTTTGGGCAGGGTTCCACTTTTCCACTACGGGGTACACTTAAAAAACCCAGGGGCGGTTCATTCCTCCCAAACGGAAAGGAACCCCTGGAGTGGAACCCTGCAGCCGTTTGGCTTTCCGCTTGTTACTTCGAGCCTTCTGTCCGAATAAGCCTAGGCCCTAGGCAGTCTAAGAGATGATTTGCGCATCCGACGGATCTTTGAAATGATTTGGTTGGTTTGGCTGGAGTGCTTTGAGGAAACTGAGTTGCATAACTCGAATGCATCCTGTGGTTTCCTTTCGATTTTACGGAGTGTTGTCAGGAATCGGAAAACAAGTTATTTTGCAGATGTACGGCTGTGAATTTTGATAGGGGACATTTTGGTAGACTTCTTTTGAGTGGGGGTTCATGTCCACCATGGTGAACATCATTTCTACCGGGCAAGGGGGGAATTTCCAGTGAGCAGCCTCAGGGAAGAGCACTGGACGTGCTGTGCTTTGAGTCTATTTGGCAGTTTTTTGTGGGCCAGTCCTAGATGCTGTCAGCTCATATCCCAAGTGGCACTTGTTTCATCGTGTGACGCTTGCTCTCCAGAAGCCCATGGCCACTTGGCTTTTGGGACATGTACCAGAGGCCAAAACCGACTTTCAGTCTCTTGAGAATGCGGTTATGCGTTTGCAAGAGATGCCACAGATACACGTGGAACCTGAAGAGAGGGTTTTCAAGGGAACCTGCGCGACACCAGGTATTTTCGGAGGTGCCCATTTTCCTGGGGCTTGCAGGTGGCTTCTCCCCTGGAAACCTACAGGGAACGCAGTTGATTGGGGCCTGACACATCGAAAGTCTCCCCCTGATTTGCATAACTTCTACTCCCTCTAACCCCCCTTCCCTGGCACAAACGCCTCTTCCAAATTGCATGCTGGGACTTGGTTCTGCAATCCCATAAAGAATCAACGTCGCTTTAAAGCTGACCTGAAAAGGGAGCCTTGGTGCCTTACAAAAACAAAAAACAACTCTACCTTCTGGTACTTGGCGCCTTGCCGGCCCCGCAGTGTGAGCATCTCAGTCCAGCGGGCATGGCCGCGTGAATTTGGGAAGCCCTGAGTTTGGGGCTCGTTTTGCCTCGTTTGCCATTCAACCTGGACGAAAACCGATCCCATGCACAAGATGTAGATGTCTAAAAATGGTGTCTCCACAAAAGCCTTGGTTTGGGCTTTTTCCCCTCAGTTCCCCGGCTTGAAACCCACAGAGAAAAACCACCATCCGATCAGGCTTGAGACGTCTCAAAAAAAAAAAAACGCTCAGCTGAGGCGCTGAGCGGCTTCATCACAGCCAGCGCCTTGTTGATCATGCTCTCGCAGGTGAAGCCTGCGCTCGGCATCCCGCGCCTCGATCGGGCGATCCTGAGATCACGAGAATCAGTTCCTGGTCCTTTGGGCAAGTGAGGGGTTTTCATGTTTGGGGTCTGTTTTCAGAGTGTGATATATATATATATATAGATATAAATACATATATATATATATATATGCTGTAGATAGAGTAGACTAAGCTAGGAACAGAGTCAGAAAGTAGTACTTGTTGTTTCTCCCAGATGTGGGCCAAGATTTGGGTATGATTCAACACAGGGATATTTTAGACCAACCAAGAAAGAGGGAACGGCTGGATGTGTTTTTGTCGAGGCTAGATTTGCGGGCCCAATTTTGTCAAGGGCGACTTTTCACCTTTGGCTTGTACGGCAAGTATGCTTTTAAGAAGGGACATTAGCCGGGGTTTCAAGGACGCATCAAGAAATACTTCTTTACATGGGGGAACCTCCAAATCAGCTGATCAAGCCGATTTTCAAGCTGGCCTAAATGCATCCTTGAAGGGATTGCTCCCCGCCCGTCCCCCCGCCCTATGCCTCAGAATGCTTCGATCAGAATGCGTGTAATGCTTGTTCCTTCTGAACCTTTGCTGGGGCTGGCGTTGCTTTTCTTCCAACAAATGCACAGTTTCCTTCAGCCTTGCGCTGCGAGCCAGGAAGTCTGACGTTGGCGGCATCATGACGATTCTTCTGACACATCCCAAAGAAATGGATGACCTGAATCCCGCCACGGTGGTGTTTAGCTGCGGCACCTCGGCCGAGATTTGTCCGATCCAGCCGACAGCTGATGCAGCCTGGGTTGGCCTTGGGGATGTTGTTCTGTCATCCTGAAGGAGCCAAGCTGGACCCTGGTTTTGGCCACAGCCCAAAGAAACTCTCAAGCGAAGAGGCATTCGCATTCACACGGTACGCTGTAAGGGGAATAGAAGTCCTGATGCCAGCTGCAATCGCTTCAGGCCGCGTTTGCCAGCGGCCTTGATGCGAACGACTCGCAATTCAACTGGTTGGATATGGGTAGTTTGCTCGCATAGGGGCTGCAATCTGAAAGGATGCCAGGCCAAAACCGAGTTCGTGGGGAACATGGGCACGGGGGAGACCACAGAAATGGGCTAAGCATGGCCTGGTGCTGCTCCGATGGCCAGGTCTCCTCGAAAAGACTGGATTTTCCATGGTAGCCACGGGCCAGGGCGGGAAGGGATCGGCTTCCCACAAACTTCCGGACGCCTGCGGTCATTAAAGGAAGTCAGCTGGAAGTGCTACTTGAACAAATATTGAAACATCAGGGTTCAGGTTGCAATACGGAGACAGCAGATGGGCTTGGTTTTCTTCTACCCCCTCAACGCCCAAAAAGCTCAAAAGCTGAGACCGCATAGGGCTCCTCCTCCTCATGTTCATAGAAAAGCTTAATGAAGCTTACTATGAAGGCGTAATATTGACACCATGCTGAGGCCGTACTCCTGGGGGAGCCCCCCAGAAGGCCCCGTGTGTACATATATAGCATAATAATTGTCGTAATCATATATGCATATATATATATATACACATGTACATGTAGTTTCATGTAAACGGGCACAAGGCTTGGTAGCCAGGTTCGATTACGCGGCAGGCTGCTTCGCGTTCCTGCAGCTCATGAAGAGCCTGAAATCCCTCAGCCGAGCGCTGAAGATTCTGTCGGAGTTCAAAGAGGCGTGGGAAAGAACGCGTTGGGCACCAACCAGCTGGGGTGTTGTTCAATAGAATTGTTCCCGCTAAAAGGAAACCACCCCTGATGAGGCTGGCCCTCCAGATCAATAAAACGTTGAGACAAATGCATGTTTTTCATCTAGGTGAAAGTAGATGGCACAAGTTCCCCCCAAGAAAATGGTTCTGTCATCCCCTTTATACACAAAGATAATTATGCCATCTACTTTCACCATAGCGTAGGGATGTGGAGCCGAGTTGGTTTGCGGTTTGGAGTCTTGAGCTGGTTCGATTGGATTCCCTAAAGCGGAAAATCAAGGTAACCCTTAGTTTGTGGCTTGGATTTGTGGTTTGGAGGCTTGCGCTGGTTTAAATGGATAACACTTGGAGAGCCAAGCAAAATTCATCCGAAACTCTTGGGAAGCTGAGTGCAGGTCTTGTTGCTGATCATCTCTGCCCTCCTGGCCAGCAGGCCTGAGGAAAATACGCGTGAAAGTGCCACGCAAATGAAATCATCGGCAGTCATGACCAATTGGGTATGGGTCAAAATAAACCAATATTAACCCACCAGGGGACCGCAGGTTGTAGTCATTGTTTCCATTTACCACAGTTCCATTTTGGGTACCTATCTTTGACCCACACCCAGTTTTTTGCCAAAGGTTCGCACAACAGCAGAGAAACAAAAACACAAATCGGTCGGATCAGACTTATAATGAACCTACCTGGAATTGGCACGAACTCGCAGATGTGTGATTTCAAGTTGGTGAATTCAGAGTCCATGGGCATAGGTGTCCTTTTCTGGGCTTGGTCGAACGTAGATGATAGGTTTCAGCTTGCCCGTGACTTACAAACGAATTATGTTCCAAAAGGACGCCTATGGGCTGAAATGTTTCAGCGGGCCTCAATTCCAGAGGAGGGGCCCCAATTTCCAAAGGTTTTCTTGGGGAAACATTCTGGATTGTTCCGTCAACAGTCGCATTCTACTGGTGGCTTCGATTGAAACTGCTTTTTTTGGAGTTTCCAACACGGGAAACAGGAACCCTGTCGTGATTCAGTCAGAGTTCCTGAAAGCATCCAAAAGCCATGGGCAAAAGGCAAGGTTCCAAAAGGCATGTCCCGCTTCAGCACCTGACGCAACTGCATTTGGGGCGACCCTTATGGTGTTGGGTGCATGGATTTTGGACTGACCCCATCATTCTACGACTATCAAAGTCACCCCTGTGATATAGCTTAAAGGGAAACACACCTGGCTGCTGACTTTGACGTTGCCCCAGTAATTAGGATATTTGAGCGCCCCTCATATGAGTTCGCCCAAATGGACAGCCCCCAAAACACACACACCAAATCCTGAAACACATATCTAAGGTTATTTGGATTTGGATAAATATTAAATTTATAACCCCTCCTCCCACTAACATAGCATTTACGGGGGTACCTGGAAGATCAGTTTTTCTTGAAGGGACCTCCTGCCAGGTGCAGAGGCAACGTGGAAGGGAGTGTCGTGTACAGTAAGTCTCTACCCTCCTGTCCACGAACATGGAACCTGACGTTTCGGGGTCCTGGAAGAACCGTTTGGGGAGTCGGTGTATGGGGGTCATTCCAACTCATTCCCTGCAAATCAAACCAGCAAGTAGTCCAAGTTCTACTTAAAGGGGCTTTGTAAATAGTATGTGGTCAGTGAGCCTGCTGAAATAAGCCACTGAAGCCATGGTTATAAGTCTCTTTGCTAAGTACCTTTTCGCCCCTTTAAGTACACCCACCCCATTTGGTTCAGTTCTAGTAGGGGGCTGCACAAAAACAAAGTCCTTTGCTACCTCTACCACTATTGGGTTGGATCTTTAGACTTTAACTTCTTGGATTACCCTCATACTTCCTTTCAACAAGCAAGAAGTTAGACTTTTTGCTGGGGGATCTACAGCACCCAAGCTACCACAAGGGTTTGTGTTTTACCTCATGTGGTTCAGATCTAGTAGCAAGCTGCCTAAAAACACAGTTCTTTGCTACCACAAGGGTTGTGAAGTCTCAGTCCAAAGAAAGGATCGCGGAGCCCTGCGGCATCGCCATCATCGGCTCCGTGCCCAGCGGCTTCCCGGATCTTCGCTGGCCCCTGCAGACCAGCGCCTCGGAGAACTCCAAAGGATTCGACTTGAGGCTGCGCTCATGCATTTGGATGTCTTGTATTCACTTGCAAGTATGTAAGCATGCATGCATGCATGCATATGTATGTGTATATATATATAATATATATATATATGTGTATACACAGCATGCGTGCAAACATATATATATATATATATATATATGGTACCCCCCCCCCCCAGGGACCTACCTTTTTGAAGAATTCACTGGTATTTGCAGTGTGTTCTACCCTTTTTTGGGCTTTGGGGAGAGCAATGAAAAAGAAGCATTTCCAAGGACGTTCTGGAAGCTTCAGGCTTGATTTACACCGATTGAAACCGATTTAATTTAAATCGGACATGGATTCAAGATTCAAGATTCAAGAATCCAGGCCAAACTTTTGCAGGGAATCTTGAATCCAGGGTCCGATTTAAACCGATTTAAACCGATTTAGCTTAAATCGGGCATGGATTCAAGATTCAAGATTCAAGACTCCCTGAAAAATGTTGGCCTGGATTCTTGAATCTTGAATCTTGAATCCATGCCCGATTTAAGTTGAATCGGTTTAAATCGGTTTAAATCGAGGCCTGGATTCAAGATTCCCTGGAAAAGTTTGGCCTGGATTCTTGAATCTTGAATCTTGAATCCATGCCCGATTTAAACTTAAATCGGTTTAAATCGGTTTAAATCGAGACCCAAATTCAACATTGCACTTTGCGCGGCTGTACTTTGGCACAGTGTTGTGCAAGCATCCAAGTCCTGATTATTCATTCAATCTGCTTCAATCTAGGCCCACATTCAAGTTTGTAGGCCAAAGCTTTCTTATGAATTTTGGACCCAGGCTCAACTGAAATTTCAGTTGGTTTTGGGTTTCACTCGGGCCTGGACTCACGTTTGCAAAGAAGACTTGTCTAGAGAATATTGATTCTTGAATGTTGAATACAGGCTTGGGTTCTTTATCCAATCCTGTTAAAGCTCTAATTGAATTGTAAGTACATATTGGGAAAGGAACTCTATTTAAACTCGAAATTTCAGATTTGATTACCATTAGGATTCTGACCAAATATTTCCGTATTGAGTCCCAATTAGCGAGTGTACGTTGGTGGAGATGTGAATTGAGTATGAAAAACACTACACAACGCTGTGTTTTACGGTGATTTCTGACCATGGTAGTGTTAGGGCTAGTGAAAAGACACAAGTTTTGGACCTTTGGATTCTTTGCTTATGAATTCCACTTAGTATGTTTATCACATTCGACTCAATTTCTGTTTGAAATTCAATGGAGCTTAAGAAGGACATACTCCAGCCAGAATTTTGATTTAGATTCGAACTTAAGTATTGATTGTTCTATGTCAAATTAAATGGTACAAACGATTCCTGTCCAATAGAACATTGTACTTGAAATTCAATCACTTTCAGAACTAGAGTTAGATTCTTAGATGGTCTAGTCCTAGTTTGGTCCTACTCCTAGTTGGGAGATCCTTGGTTCTAGGCCTAGTATGGTCTTAGCTTACTGAAATAAATAGAACGTACAAAGGACAATACAAAGGAAGTTCCTTATGAATTGTAGTTAATATATTAATCAAGTTCTATGCAACTGCTATCTGAAGAGTAGAATAACATTACAGAAAATATCCAATCATAATTTATGGTTATTCTGTTTCAAACCAAATATTAAACATGACTTTATTTCCACCAGAATGTAGTACTTGACATCCAAATACTATAAGAAGTAGACTTAAATGGTCTAGTCCTAGTTTGGTCCTAGATGAGAGATCCTTGGTTCTAGTGCTAGGTTGCTCCCTAGTTTACTGCAATAATTAGAAGGTATACAAGACATTACAGAGGGTATACAAGACATTACAGAGGAAGTTATACTTGAAGTCTATTTTTTGTAAGAATCTGAGGTGGTCCCAGTCCCAGTTGAGAGATACTGGGTTCTAGTCTCATTTGGTCCTGGTCCTAGTTGAGAGATCGTTCCTCCCTGTCCTAGATGGGCAAAACATGCACTGGAGAGGCAACCAAAAGGTAGGTCCCTGGGGGGGGGGTAGCATATATATATATATATACACATACACACATATATATATATATATATACACATACATATACATTGATTCAAGCTTTCAGTGATCGGCATTCAACAGCTCAAACACATTCCCCAGGTTGCTGCAAGGAACAACCGCCTGTTGCGGTTGAAGCGTGACAAGCTAAATTGTTCGCCAACGCCTTGGACATCCGAAACTGTTTCCACCATCAATGCCCCCCCCTTTTGAGGCCTAATCCAAACAACAAGTAGTCATTCCCTGTTGGCTTCCTGCTGTGAAAATCCATCCTTGTGGGCTTTGAGCCAAGGCCCACCTTTCAAACCTTTGATTTGGACCCCTTTCCGGAATGTTAAGTTTAGCTGGGGAGCTGTGCATGCCCTGTAGGGGCTAGCACCCACTTTAGTTCTCCTTAGGCCATTGAGTCACTCTCCGGTAATATCCCAAGCATGGGGGGGGGCGGGGAACAAGTGCTGAATGGCAACCCCTTTCTGCCTTCGGATGCCAAGGGCTGAATAAGTCACCGATCGGCTGAAGCGAAATGAGCGAGTGGCTTATGGATGTGTATCCCCTTCACAGGGGTCCCTATAATCCGCTCGTTGTGCCTTTAAACGTTACCTTGGGCCATGAAAGGTGAGTGTTTCTTGGTGGGGCGATATTTCAAGGGGGAAATAGGGAGCCCTGCTTCGACCACCCCTTTGTTGCTTGGCTCGAAGTCAGGCGACGATTTCCAGCTTGCCAGGGAGCTTGCGCCAGGCGCGATTTCGCTCGGGTCCCGGAGCGCGTCGTGTCGTGGATGTTTGTTCCGTAGGCAAATCACTTCTCACAGCTTCCCTTTTGGTCTTTGGAGCACCCGGTGGTTTCGTGGTGTGGAGGCTTCCCAGACCCGAAAAAACGAAGCACCGGTGCACAAACCAGTTGGAGGGACGCTAAATGTCTGGTTCGCTTCCAATCCAGGAGTCCAGGGGTGGATCTGCGCAAAGGATGGTCCGGAATTTGGTGCCGTGGCAGAGCCTGGAGCTTTGAGGCGGTTTTTGTTGCACGAGGTTCACTGGGGCAAAATCTACCATGGCTTCCTGGGGGGACTAAACCAAGGTGACTGCGTGCCAAGCCATATGTTCAATCGAATTGAAGGAAGCCGAAAGGAATCAATCAGTATGTGTTGTTTTCCTGAAGTCCCCCCACAACCAAGACGCCAAGAACCTTGACAGAGGAAACGAAACACAGAGTGCTGTCTGGTGCTAGCTGTGATGCTTGTTCTAGGTTGGGTGTGAGGTGGCATTGTTCACCTTCTCTTGACCTGCGGGGGAATCATGGTTGTAGAGAGTCTTGGTCCAGCGGTACAAAAGGCAAACCCTGCCAAAATGACGGCCGCTTTGCTATCGCACAAAGGCTATTTCCCACAACCACGAATAGGAACGGAATTGAGGAGCTCCTATTATTGAGTTGTCTTTGGGTTGTTGTTGTTGGCTAACGAACAGAAAGCACACACAAATCTCCTACTGTGGATGGACGAAATCCTGCACCGCCTCAGAAACCCTGGAATGATTGGATCTCCCCTGCAAATACCAACAAACAATGGTTTCAACGTTTCAAAGCGGTACGAAATGTATTTCGCAACCATCCACGGGTATGATTAAAGTTGCTGCCTGGGTTGTTGTTATTTCCAAAGGTGAAACACACATCATGGAAAAAGAGCCATACGGCCAATCAGGCTCCCGGGGAGCGCGTCCACCTTAGTCAATGAGAAAGCATGTACCTTCCCCACCGATTAACATGGAATCTGAGGTTTGGGGGTTCCTTTAAAAGGAACATGGTCTTGAAAGAGCCCCCTGTCAGGTTCTATGTTAGTTGGTGGGAGGGTAGCATGTTTTTAGGTGACAAAGGCCAATCCGATTCCTTTGGTTACTTTGGCCAAATCGTTGTCAAGTCTCAAAAAGGCTTTTTGTGTGTTTTCTCTTTTCCCCGTGTAGTTGCACGTGATTGATCATTTTCCTGAACACTTGGAAGATGCCCAACTTTCATGATGAAATGGTGAGGGTCATCATTTGTTTGGGAGGTTGCATTAGGGGCTGCAACCCGTTTGATTTCATCAGTGAATCAGGTTCGATCCCTCGATCTCGGTCTTTGAGATGAACAAGTTGTTTCTTCCAGGGCTCCGCGAAAGATACATTTGGCCGATTTGAAACATGTTTGTTTCTCTAAAATAAAGGGAAACCACCATTTACAAGGCAATGTTCAAGTGTAATTATAATGTAAGGATCCCTGTATTCCTTCCTTACTGATCCCCTTCCCGTTGTTCGGCTTGCTTATTTGCGGAGATAGTGACGAGCCCACCCCGAACCAGCTGCTCTGGCAAAAATGTTTCCAGCTGGGAGATGGCAGGAGCTGCGATGGTAGCTCTGGTGACCTTCTTGTCCTCTTTCGCGGCGGCCAAGAAGTTTGCTTTAAAGGCCCGCAGCTGATTGGTTCCAAGCGAAGTGTTGTGGGAACCCGTTGGGGGAGGGGTTGGTTGATGGTGACCCTTAGGGATTCCGAGGGTTCCTCCAAGTGGAATTGCAGAAGGTACCTTGCAGATCCCCCGGTTGAATTTAGTGAATGACGTGTTGCCGCTGTTTTTTGGGGGGGGCATTCCGAACCGACAAGGTTGCTTGGTTTTCTGAGGGGTGTTTCATTCAAGATCGCCAAAAGGGGGGGGTCTTCCCTATTTTGGGACAGCGCGTCTTGTTCAACCAGTGCATCTCAGAAGCACTCCCTTGGACACTCAGAGGCATGAGTAGAGTGGATACCTCGGATTTGTTGCCTCACTTGACCGAAGCGACGTTTTGACGGCTCTTATAGGAGCTTGTCCCTCAACCATACCTGAGGAGGAGGCGATTTGAACTTCTAGAGAAACATATTCAAGGGATGATTCCCGATGTTCTTCGGCCATCGTTCGTGTCAGAAGCCGCCCATTTCCTCCAGGTGGTGCTCCCATTTTCTGAAAAAAATAATCCCTGAACAGACCGGGACAAGTCGACCCAGACTGATGGGCGAATTTGCTTTCACAGCCATGGACTGAGGGCGGGCGTTCTACTTGCTGGGCGGAGGGAAGTTGGACGGGCTTTAGGAATATGGATCTGCTAAGCCACCAGTTGGATGGTTTAGTTCCGGGTCATACTTCTTCCTTGCCTATCAAACTAGCAAGAGTTTCATGTGCTTGGCCCCTGAGATTCGATTTTTGAGGTTTCTGCTTCAGGTAAAAGGAAAGCCATGATTCTGTCTTTGGGTCGTTTACTTGCGGATCCCGTGGTGTGTGAAGAGCTATTGTTAGGTCTAGGTCTTTTACTTGTGGATCAAATTCTTATTTGTGCTTTTAAGCATGGTTTTACTTCTTCCAGTGGCTCATGGTGTGTGAAGCACTTTATTGCGGATCTGAGTTCGTCCCTTCGTCCCCCGAGGCGGGCTACCAAGTCGTGGCCATCAACGAGCTTTTGGGCTTGGGCGCTGCGAACCTCGCCGGGGCGCTGTGCGGCGGTGTGCCCACGCAGATCGGGCTCAGCCGGATGGGCGCCCCCGAGCAAAGTCTTCGAAAACGGCCAGGGGTTCCGTTCTCGGGTGCTCCGAGCCTAAGTTCGGTTTGTATTTTGGCACGTCTTTTTTGATTTTCAGGGGCTAGCTACAGATCGTTGGGTTCCAAAGACCCTGTGCCGTTTGAGATCGGTGCAAGCCTTGGCTAGTTTGCGTTTGGGCTGGAATGGAGGAATCCGAGCTAAAAGCGGGATGGTTCGACCCTCGAGTGCTTTTCAACTTGGATTTTCCAAACCTTCATCGAAGGTGCCCAGATCAATTTGTTAGACCCATACGGAGACGCCCAAAATGCGAGGTTTCCTTTTCTTTCCTGAGCATGCTTTAGGAGGTGCGCGCCAAACTCAATTCCCGAGTTCCTGGACCAGATTCTTTGTGTGAGAACAATTTGGTGGCAAACATGGAAACACAACTTGTGCTTTTTTGGGAGAAATCCACTGCAGAAGTGAGTCAAAGTCGAAATAAGCGGACCCCGAACATGGGTCCGTTTTACATGCGCTTCGCCCTTTTCGGAACCTGAAAAGTTGAATTGTCCTCCAACCCACACAACAAGACACGCTCATCAAGATACTTGCATGCCAAGGCATCGCTAGCTCCATCGGCGTCGCTAGTCAGCTAGGAGCCCCTGGCAGTGGGGGGGGGGGGGCTACAGTCCCAACACTCCCACCCGAACCCCAAAGCAGCACTCCATGCACGGATCTCGAATGTTCTTGTGCACTGGGAGGAGGTGAAAGTGATCCTCCGAATCTGCTTACACTTGTGACATCCTGAGAGCGAAAGTCGCTCCAAGCATTGGGGGGCGAAAGTCATCCAGCATCCGAGCAGAGCAAATGCAGTTAACATTAAATTACACCAGCATAGACCCCAGATAGCGAAATGCCAACGATTGCATTGTGGCACCTGCACAAGAATCCCCAAATTGCATGCCACCTAGCACCCTGCCGTCCATCTCGCAAAAACACACCTGGCCGTCACCAGCCCCAAAACAGCACCTGCACCAGCCGTCAATCTCGCAAAAATGCCACGCCTGTCACCACCCCCCCAAAACCATCCGCGCCATCACCCCGAACAGCACTCCAAGAGCACACGGCCGTAAATCTCGCAAACATGCACCAGCACCATGACCAGCACCTCAAAGAGCACCCCAAACACCATCCCAATGCAGCACCTTCGCAAACACCCCAGACTGCATGCCTAGCACCCTACCGCCAATCTTGCAAAAGTGCGCCGGCACTGTCACCTGCACACCCCAAAGCAGCACCTGCGCCAGCACCCAAACTGCATACCCTAGCACCCCCAATCCAAATAAAATGCGCCCGCGGCATCACCAACGACTCAAACAGCACCATCACCAGCACCCCAAACTGCATGCCCCCTAGCACCCAGCCGGCAATCTCGCAAATCACTTTCCCTTCTGCATTAGAAGTTAGAACCCCTGTAGCTTTCAGCTATCTTGGGAAAAAAAAGTCAGAATTCCGGCTGGGGGCGAAAGTCATCCTCCTACCCAGGGGCACGGATAAGTGCTTAGACTTCCTATTTGGCACAGCGCTCAGAGCCTGTCACCATGGCTGCACAGCCCCCCATCCCTCCAAAAGGGCACCACAACAACCCCATCATCATTTCCAGGTGTTGCATTGGTTGCACAACTATACAAGCCCTACAGAAAGGGTTTCGCCTGGGTTTGCGGGATTTTGCGGGTGGAAACCATGACCATGGTAGACCATGGGCTAGGGAGATGTGCGTCGCAGGAGCCAACGTCATGGTGGCCGCGGTGGTGGCTTTCATCCTTCTGCTGCTGAGCCCCTACATCTACTTCGTTCCCAGGTGCCGGGCCCATGGGTTGGCTGGGCGGGTGGGTCAGGTTGGGCTGGCTGGTTGGTCGGTCCGTTAGTTGAGTCAGTGGGTGGGTGGGTGGGTGGGTGGGTGGGTGGGTGGGTGGGTGGGTGGGTGGGTGGGTGGGTGGGTGGGTGGGTGGGTGGGTGGGTGGGTGGGTGGGTGGGTGGGTGGGTGGGTGGGTGGTCCACAGGCAAACTGGTGCGCACACACAGCCCAACAATCTGAGGATGCCGGGGATCTCACTTAAGCGTTGGACGAATATGTTTGTGGCAAACTATTTAAGGAGCGATAACCACACTAATTAGTGTTTGCCTGACCCATTCGCTTGGGAAGTGTTTGCCTTTTTTTGTTTTTTGTCCCGTTTTAAGCGCCAAGCGTTTTTTTTTGTCGTGTGTCTTGTAGTCTGAGCGCCATTTATCAGGTCTATCTAGATGATTTCGCATTCCTGGTGAATCCTCTTCGAAAATCAACTATGCCGTGTGCTTGGTGCAAATTTGAGGCGTGATTTCCTGGTATGTTCAAACTAAGGCTATGCCGTGTGATTGCTTTGGTCGTGCAAATGATTTGGCACCCAGCATTTGTGGGCGGAAACCAGCGCCCCTTTAGAGTAAGGTTGGCACTTGATTAATAAAGGCCCCCCCCCCCTGAACAATGGAGGCGCCAAAACAATGGGGGTGCACTTTTGGGACGTCCAAACAATGGAGGGTTTTGGGGCCCAATTCTACTTTAGTATTGCAGCCACTTCCTTTTTGCGCAGTTCTACTTTAGTATTGCAGCCACTTCCTTTAGTATTGCAGCCACTTCTTTTTTGCAATTCTACTTTAGTATTGCAGCCACTTCCTTTTTGCAATTCTACTTTAGTATTGCAACCACTTCTTCCTGAGCAGACTTCTTGGAATACTACTTTAGTATTGCAACCACTTCCCTTTCAGTTCTTTCTGTAGCCATTCAAAGGGGTGTGCCTTTCTGCAAGTGGGCCACCAATTGAAAGGGGAATGCTTTTGAGCAAAGCAAGTGATAGTTTATTTTCTGGGAGGGGGGGCTGGGGGCTTGCCACTATTGTGGTCCCCTAAAACAATCACATTATTGTGGTTCAGTGGGGTCTGTGAGGGGTACCCTTGTCCTGATTGTTTATTTGGCAATTTTTTAGCACGGTTTAATAAAGAGTTTGCAGTTTCAAGGGCTGGGGATGGTTTTCAAATTTCAGAGTTTCAGCTGGCTTTGGGTTCTGTGGTTGAGCAACCAATTGAAAGGGGAATGCTGTTAAGCAAGTGGGCCACCAATTGAAAGGGGATGCTTTTAAGCAAGTGGGCCACCAATTGAAAGGGCAATGCTTTTGAGCAAAGCAACTGATAGTTTATTTTCTGGGAGGGGGGGCTGGGGGCTTGCCACTATTGTGGTCCCCTAAAACAATCACATTATTGTGGTTCAGTGGGGTTTGTGAGGGGCACCCTTGTCCTGATTGTTTGTTGTTGTTTTTTTTGCATTTTTTTAGCACGGTTTAATAAAGAGTTTGCAGTTTCAGGGCTGGGGATGGTTTTCAAATTTCTGAGGTACACAATCTTCAGCTTGTTGCTGAAGGAGATTCAGAGTTTGGGGGGGGGGGGTGTTTTTTGTTTTTTTGTTTTTCTTAAAAATGCTTTGTGGAGTTGTTTTTGGAATTTTCCCCCTGGCCAAAAAAACTTTCTATTATTCTGGTCCCCTTAAACAATGGGTGTGAACCATAATAAGGAAAAACTTTCTATTATTCCGGTACCCTTTACTAATCGAGTGCCAACATTAGGACAGTAGCCACAAGGATGGCTCACTCTACCGCAAATTTCCCACAACCATGGCAATCGTTGGCTTTGAGGATTCCTGCAACTCCCCCAAAGAGTGTCAGATGCTCTGTGGACATGTCCCTTGTTGCGGCGTTGAACAAGTGCCTGTAGTGCATGCTGGTTTCTATGGCTCTAGAATGGGACACCCTCTAGCCAAGGGGCTTAATCCTGCATTCTCTCATCCGGAGATGCCCCTTCTGTTGCCCGAGAGGAGCAAGTTATGGCTGAGGTTGCATTTAACTACATGTCAAATGACATGTGCGTACGGGTCATTGACACGGCTTGCTGATGGATAGGCATACGCAGAGTTGTGGAAGCCATCTTTCTGTACCATCAGGGAAGCGTCCTGGGTAAGTGCAAGAAATGGGATCGGGAAGGCCCAGCAGTGTCGCAGAATGGCAGAATGGGACCTTCCCAGAATCTGCGCTTCCCAATGTCCAGCCATTGGCCAAGCGCAGGTGCGCCCTGAACATCATCATCATTTTGGGCGCCTCTTCCCTGACAGAAGCTTGGCATGCCACTCTGCGCCTTTTGTCGGGAGGCCCCTCTACCCCAAAAGCAGAATGAGCAACTTTCGCAGAGAAACTGTTGTGTACAAGCGGGACATTTTCCAGAAGGACACATTTCTCGATTGCTCTTTGGCATGACCTTTAACACTGTAGCCTTCGGATCATGTCGCCATGATGTCACTCCTTCCAAGTGCAACTTTTTTGTTACCGGACCGGCGGTCAAGGACCAAGCCAGTTGGTCATGAAGTCGCCCCTTGAGGGCAGAGCTAGTGGTAGACCCACGCGCTGAGTTTTGGACTCCCCAGCAAACCGACCAATTGTGTGGGTGTTGTTTTCTGATACTTGCTGGCGGCCAATAATTCAGCAGGGATCCAGCTGCTAGCAACTATGGTTCAACAATCATAGTCTTTGTGGGCTGATTGAGGCCATTTGAACCTTGACATCCATGGCTCCTCGAAATACTTCACTCCCTGAGTTCCTGGACTTCAAACTTGCGAAGAAAATTTGTTGGTATCCTTGTAAACCGAGTTGCTGGGGGATGGTTCGGGTGAGTTGTGGGCTTGCTGACATTTTAGTGAGGGCGGGCTTTGGGTTTGTTTGGGGTTCGTTTAGGGCTGGCAAAAGGCTGTGCAGCTGTGGTTGGCTTGTTTAGGGTTAACTTTGGGTTGGTTTGGATTGACTTGGGGCTGATTTGCGCCAGGTCCGCAGCTCTTTTTTGCAGTGGGCTTCAAGGGCCGGTTTTTGAGCTGCTTCTTCCGACCCAGAGTCAACCTTAAGCCCACCCAACAGGATGCCAAAGCCAAGACCTGCCCTCTTTAAGACCTCAGTAAGCCCAGCACTCGCCTGAAACCCCGAGCAGCTCTCAACTGAGCCACAATCGTAACCCGTGTAGATGAAGGTTGGTAAGGGACAATCCCAGCCACAAATTAAATAGTTTCGGCCGCCTTTGTGTTTCCGGGTTTTGATTGCGACTCAACTGCCACCAACTCCGACCCCCGCTCTCGGAGAATACTGCCTGATGCCCCCAAGGCCTTGTGCTGAGCCGAGGCTAGCAAAACGCCAGGGCTAGTTTGCAAAACACATCTACCGGTTTGCTACCTGGTTTGATAGTGGATTTGTAGCAAGGCCTAAGCATAGGGACCCCAAGCTCAGTCACATCCGAGTCGTCCCAGACAGGAGTTCAACCACGCGTATTGGCTGTGGTCCTTGCGGTCCACCAAGACGCGGCAGCGCACGTACATCATGGACTTCCTCGCCTTTTGCCGCAAAGGAAGGGACTAGGTCCCCCAGCTAGGTGCCCTTGTACCAACTTTTTTTGGGGGAGGGTTCCCCTATTAAAATAGACTACAGAAAAAGGGTACCCTTATTCTAGCCTCTCTACTGGAGGAAATGGGGGAAGTACCCTCGTTGGATTTGGTCCATCTCAATTTGGTTTGTGTGCTTGTTACCTCCTTCGTGTCAGAAAAAAACAGTTTAGGGGTAAGCTCGTTTTCGAGTGCTCGGGCGGACTGAGGACTGGGTTGAACCACTACTCTCGATTTGTCCTGTTATAATTGACATGGGATATGGGTGTGGTGTCACTTTTCCACCGAAAAGGAGTAACTACCCACAAAAAAGACAGGCGCGTGGGGTTTTTATGCGTTTACCGCAGGGCGAAACCGTCTCCCTGTTTGAGATTGTTTGAGCGTGTGTCTTGTGGGAACCCCTTGAACCCTTGTGGTCGGTTTGAAGCCAAATCGGAACACGGGCATTTTTTCGGACTCGCCCAATGTTAGACAAACTCAAAAGCACACACACACACACACACACACACGAACAAACACACACACACAGACACACAACCGCACACACGCACACCCACACCCACACACCCACACACGCACACACGCACACACAGAGACACCCCACAGACACAGACACACAGACACAGACACAGACACAGACACAGACACAGACACAGACACAGACACAGACACAGACACAGACACAGACACAGACACAGACACAGACACAGACACAGACACAGACACAGACACAGACACAGACACAGACACAGACACAGACAGACACAGACACAGACACAGACACAGACACAGACACAGACACAGACACAGACACAGACACAGACACAGACACAGACACAGACACAGACACAGACACAGACACAGACACAGACACACACACACCCACACACACACACACACACACACACACACACACACACACACACACACACACCACACACCCACACACACCACACACACCACACACACCCCACCACACACACCCCCACACACCACACCCACACACCACACCCACACCACCCACACCCACACCCACACCCACACCCACACCCACACCCACACCCACACCCACACACCCACACCCACACCCACACCCACACCCACACCCACACCCACACCCACACCCACACCCACACCCACACCCACACCCACACCCACACCCACACCCACACCCACACCCACACCCACACCCACACCCACACCCACACACACACACACCCACACCCACACCCACACACACACCCACACACACACACACACACACCACCCGCACGCACGCACGCACGCACGCACGCACGCACGCCACCACACACCACCCACACCCACCCACCACACCCACCCCACCCACACCCACCCACCCACCCACCCCACCCACCCCCTACCCACCACCCTCACCACCCACCCTCACCATTCCACCCACCCACCCACCCACCCACCCCACCCACCCACCCACCCACCCCACCCACCCACCCACCCACCCACCCCACCCACCCACCCCACCCCACCCACCCACCCACCCACCCCACTACCCACCCCACCTACCCACCCACCCACCCACCACCCACCCCACCCCACCCACCCCACCCACCCACCCACCCCACCCCACCCACCCCACACCCCCCCACCCCCACTTACACCCCCACACCCCACCCCCACACACCCCCACCCCCACACACCCGCACCCCCACCCACCACCTACACCCCCGCACCCCCGCACCCCCGCACCCACGCCCACGCCCACGCCCACGCGCACGCCCACGCCCACGCCCACGCCCACGCACACGCACACGCGCACGCGCACGCGCACGCGCACGCACACGCACACGCACACGCGCACGCGCACGCGCACGCGCACGCACACGCACACGCATACGCACACGAACACGAACACGAACACGAACACGAACACAAACCTACCCGCGCACACACAGTCACAACACAAACACCCACACCCACGCATGCGCGCAAGCAAGCACGCTTACCCGCAACGCACGCGCGCTTACGCGCACAGACACAGAGATTTACATGCACAAACACAAATACACAAATATAAGGATGCAAGCAAGCAAGCAAACAAAAGACAACCAAGCAAGCAAGGCACCAAACAAACAAACCAACAGCCAAACAAGCAAACAAACAAATAAGCAAACAAACAAACAAGCTGACAAGCAAACACACAAGCAAACAAACAATCAATTTGTCACACAACACACACACACATCTACTTCGGAGGCACATTCAGACCACCGACCTGTCGAGGTCTGGTGGGTGGCCTTTTTGTTCACCCTCATACTGGGCGCGCTCAAAGGCCAGTCGCTCCGCCGGAATCCGAATGGATGGTACCCCTTTTGGGGTTGGTGTTAAAGGGACACCGAAAACACCAACCACTTGGGATCCCCTATTTTAAGCAAAATCCATTTCGCGCCAACCAGGATGGATGAACCATGAGAACCTGCCCTATGAATTGTGGGATAAACATGGGCAATAAGTGCAGGAATTTTGAACATCCGCCAGTGGAGCATGTAGATTGTTTCACTTCATTTCTTGGGTTCCTGCGTGGGTTTGGCCCAAAAAGGGGCAAGTATGTATAGGTGAGGGAAGCCAAAAAGCCTCATGGAGGATCAGCTTCTGAGACGCACCCTGATGCTGCAATCTACCGCTATTGGGTTGGATCTTTAAGACTTTAACTTTTTGGATTCCCCTCGTACATCCTTTTAACCAGCAAAAAGTATAAAAGCTAAACTTTTTGCTGCGAGATCTACAGCACCCAAGTTGTTGAAGGGCAAGCACTTTTGAATCCCGACACTGTTTTCAGAGGGCCGGAACTGAACATGTGTTGGATTTTGACGTTTGGCCTTCTTCGCATCCATCTGAGACCGTGAGATGTGGAATGTTTCGCAGTTTCCCGTCAAAAGTTTACCTCAAGCTACCACTGGAAATTGTCTTGCAGATTGTCATGAAACCCAACAAGCCCATCCATTTTTGTATCTTCTGGAAGCACCGTTTGTGGGGCTCCCTTGATGGATTTCCGGGACCTGACCCTCAATGCTGGGTGCATTGTGTGAAGGGCAAGCTGGGCCAGGTATTTTGGGTGCCGTGGTGGTGTCGCTGGTGCTCATCGTGTACCAGGCCCAAGTCATCCCAAGTCAGTAACCGGCCATTGGTCTGAAAAATTGAACACCCAGAGGAGGTTGTTCAATCATTATAAAGACCTGTCCTCTCCAGTTCCAGTCCCCGCCTGTTTACCCAATAGGACTGAATAGGAAAGCATGAGGGAGTTGCCTTTGTTGTTCTCCGGGATGGAGAGGGCAAGGCAGACTCGGGTCGTAGTATTGGGGGGGCATTCAAACCTAGATTTGTTTGCTAGCGTCATGTTATTTTGGACGGGCAGTCCTTGGGAAAATTACAGGGAATTGTATTGGCATAAAGTACCCGCAATAGCTTTTGCAATTTGCAGTTGCCGGTTTGGCATTTTGGGATTTCTGCGAGGCAAACAGGGGCCTCATTCATCAAGGGGAATTTGGAGGGTGCCGAACCGCGTTGGAGGGGTCATTTTGCCACACCTTGTGGATGTCAAAGTGGTATTGGTTGGCAGTCGGCTGCGGCAAAGATGCTCTCTTGAATTACAGCTAGTTCACCCAGTAGTGCCCTTTTACCTTTTTTGGGGGATGATTCCCCCACTAAAATAGACTACAGAAGAAAGGGGATCCTTATTCTAACCTCTCTCTACTGGAGGACCTAGACAAACATTGTATAGTCAAATCAAAGCACGCTCACCTGGCAGTGATGAAGGTCACTTGCTGGTGGTTCAGGATTGGAATATCGATTGCTATCTTGAGAAAACACCAATAAGGTGTAACAACTGTGGGCCGCACAAATGGTTGCATTCGCTTTGTCACTTGACACCAACCTGAAACGGGCATCCTCTAAATCACACAGCCCACATGGTGTCCATGTTTGTAGGACGTATGGTACCTCTGTTTGTTTTTCAAAGTGAGGCCTGGCAGTTCCTGTAGCGCACGACCCTTGGGCAATTCAGCCACGGGCTGCTTGCCGCAGGTGGCGGATCCTCCCATCACCCGGCTGGGCTTTTGCGAATGCCGCGGCCGGTGGCTCAGCGTTAAGGACTGGGACCGCGCTTCAAGATTAGAAGGGTACTGCAAGGGGCGATCGATGCAGGGTGTGTCAGGCAAGTGGTTAGTAAGCTTGTTGTAGTTACAAGTCTCCGTTGAATATGGGTTATATCCGGGCTTACCAACCCCTGCCCCTTTACATTAAGTAGCTTCGCCACGTGTTATTTTTGTTCGTGGGGGGGAGTTTTTCTAACTCCAGTTTAAGGGCCAACAAAACAATTTGTTGGGGGTCAACAAGAAGAACGGGGTCCTGTATTAATCCTTTCTTGCTAAACCCCGCCAAAAGCCCAGGTGAAACGGGCGGTTTTTGGAAGGGAGGATGGGTGAACAGAATCTGGAGTGCCGCCATCCTTGCATGTAGGAAATAGGAGCTCGAAGGTTGGAACCGCGTTTTTCAAAAGGCAAGTGAGCATTTGGGTGGTTCCTCCACTGCATTTTGGAAACGGAGCTTCAAAAAAACAGAGGTTGACTTTGCATTCTTTAAGACTTGTCAAGACCAGTAGCTTTGAGTCTAGCTGCTGGAATGGGATGCTGCCGTCCACGAGAACAGAACCCAATTTCAACATCACAGGTAGCAATTTCAAAGCAGAACCGATGCCTGCGAGTTTTCCCCGTCTTCTCGAAGACAAGACCCGCGTACCAGCTCAGTGAGTGTGCCCCCAAAGACTTGACAGACCCCGCCTTTGCACTTCTCATTTAGACAGTCCTGATGAACGATCCTGGTTTGCAGACCCTTGATCAGACATATATCAGACACATATAAATATATATATATATGTATGTACATGCATATACAGATATATGTGTTCAATTGTACGTACACATATATGCATAAATAAACACATATACTTATGTGTATACATATGTGTATATACATATGTATACATAGAGCGCACAAAGCGGCGTCCTCGGGCTGTACTCGAAGGAGCGCGAGGACACTGCGCAGCGCCCGGGGATCTTGGCAGTACGCCCGGAGGGCCCGCTCTTCTATGCCAACATGGAGCGCCTGGAGGCGGGGGGGGGGGCGTGTCCCTTGCTGGCGCGATAGGCAGGGTGGAAAGGGAAGTTTAGCGGAATTTATCTTGTATTTGTGGCGTCCCGGTTGTTTCCGCTTAAAAAACCCCACATGGCTCCTGTCTTTTTGATGCAGGGAAACAGGTTTCCCAGACCTTGAGTGGTGCCCCCTTTGTCAACAGCCTTTGGAGAGGTTCCTGTTAGAATCATGGTGCACTGTCTCATGGCCACTGCAGGTCTTGAGGTGTAAACCGCCTTGCCTTTTTGTTTTTCTGCTTCGGGTTCCCCACCAATACTGTGGATGGACCAAATCCTGCACCACCTAAAACACCTGGGGTGATGCTTCCCCTGTAAATACCAACGAACAATGGTTTGGTATGGTTTCAAAGTGGTGCAGGATTTCGCCCACCCACAGTTTGGGTGTTCTTTTTTAGAGGAACGCCCAACACAATGGTGTTCCTTTTCGTTCCCTTTCCAACCCCAAACAAGGGTTCCTCAAAAAAAGACACCCATATGTGTCAACCTTAGGCATTCAATTATTTTTCTACCAGGGCCACTGAACGAAGCTATATGTCAGGTGTCAAACTTATGCCCCACACTCCACCGTATTGAGACGCTTGCACGTGCTACATGTCAGGGTCAAAGGTGCCTGAGCTTCATCAGAACCTGCAGTTGTTGATTTTCAATGCTGAAGAAGACTGCTCTTTGATTCAGCTTTGATTGCACACATGGGAGAAACCAGGCACTGAAGATGAAACACTGAGCTGCCCAGTGTTTCCACTAAACATCGCAGTGCGGCGGCGAGGTGCCGGCTTGCCTGCGAACTGGCTGAATCGGGGCTGGTGAGTCAGTGATCCTATTTGAAGCTTTCCCACCATGATCCCTACATTTCCGTTTTAGCTCGTTAAGTGACTATATAGTTGCTGTTGATGAGATGTTGAAAGAGGATATGGGCTTGTCTCAAAAAGGAGGCACCCTGCAGGCACCCCCACAAAAAGAATGGTTTCCTTTTGGCTCCCCTTTAAGCACCAAGCCAAAGGCGACGGGTCCCCGTAACAAATCACCGCCCTGACCGCCGCAGCTTAGGAGTGGCTCAATGAGATGGAGATCTCGGCCAACGCCGCAGCTCGGACCAAGTTGATGGATGTGCGGCGTTGACATCCAGTTGATGTGTCTCTCTTTTTGGAGTTGGTACGACTTTGCGGGTTTGCGAGGGAAACTACACAGAAAGCTACTATTTTATCTTCTTTTTTTTTTTTGGGGGGGGGGGGCAAAAACAAACAAAAAAACGTTTGCCTATCTTATGGGTGTCGAGCGACAGCCATGATGTAGGTCCCTTATCTGAGGATCCCTGAAATTCCGGTTTGAGACTTCTAGTAATCATCGCAGGTCCAGCCTGCCATAATCTCAGCCACTTGTTTGTTATTTGCATGTGTGTTTTGGCTTTGGCTGATTGCAATGGTTGTTTTTTTTGGCCCGTGGAAGACGAGTTGCTCGACCTTGCACTCTTTTGCTTAAAAGCCTTTCCAAACCGCTCGCCATCGTTTTGGTGCTTGCCACCCTTCAACACACAAATGGCTGCAGCGAGCGTTGTAGTATGTTGTAATTAGGCTCCACGATTCTGAAGATATGAAGCAGAATTTTCACGTTGGCCCGTGTTGGCATTTTTGGGCCCAGGTTGGTTTCCCTGGCTGTACCTTTTTGGTGCGCCACTTGGTTCTAGAAAGCGGTTTGGATGCGCTCACCAGTTCTTCCCCCGGGTTGGTCCTTTTCCAGCAAACTTAATATTTTTGTACTCTTTGAATATTCGACAGGGGGTGGATCCACATATTCGCCATCGAAACCGTTTTCGGGGCTGGGCCAACGCTTAGCGAGGCCGGGACGCCGGTCAAGGCCATCGTCTTGTCGGCGGCGGCGGTGGGGTTTGTAGATACCTCGGCCCTGGAAGCGCTGGTGGTGCTGAGACCCGTCCGAAAGTCCATGCCGCAAGTAGTCGATGGCCGTGGGAAGAACCGCGGGGGAATTGACCCAATTCTCACAAAAGGAGCCAGGGACTCACGACGTGTCTTTTGTCCTTTTGGGGGAACCATGACATGTGACCTTGGCTCTGCGATCTGGAAGAGCATGTTTTGGTTGGGTTCCTTCAGGTGTTTTCACGTGTCAACCGGTCTTGGAGTAGCAACCTTTCACAAAAGAATGGTTAGCCTGTTTAAGGGAGCTGTTCGGATTTGTGTTTCCTTTTGTGTAACACAACCAAGCCGAACAATCAATGGATGTCCCCAGGAAATCCACTGGAGTCTATATGTGGGAGTCCAAACCAGTGGAACCCTTCTTTTGAACAAATAAACCAAGGACACCTACTCACAGGAGCCATGGTAAGTCTCCGATCAATGGGTTATACCTAGGCTTACTAACCACTTACTCTGTACCCGATCTAGCGAGTAGTTGCTTCTTCGAGGGGCCAACCAACCAAATGCACATGTAGACAGTGTATACATATGTATATATATATATATATTATATATATATATATGTATGTATACATGGGTGTAATTCTATATCCCACAATGGTTTGTATCCATTTGGCTGTTGAATGCAAACTAAAAGGATATCGAAGCACTACTTGGAGATGGGTTTGACGCCCCATTCGGTTATATACCCTTGGTGGTATTGTGCCCATCACTACCGCGTTGCTGTTTAAACACAGAAAAGTAGGGGGTTGTTCCTCTCCAAAGGTGGTCTGATTGCCACTAAACCCAGGGCCCCCCATGAACAACCACGAGGACTGCGGTTGGGCTTCTTCTCACCTCCGGAGTTCCTGAGACTTGATACCTTTCGGGTTTGGACCATTTTGGTGGTAGATAAGGAGCTCCCGGACTTTTTTTGGGGCCACCCGCTCGGGCGGCGCGCGTCTTAGGATGGACGCCTACCAGAAGCGGCACATCGCCTTGCTGGTGGCCCATGCCTCCGGCCAGCCGCGCCAGATCCTGAATCACACCCTAGGCGCGGGCAGAGTGGGCGGTGAGACAGACGGGGGGAGGGGTCCTTTTCGGGGACCGAAAGACGGGGCTCCCGTGCTCTTGTGGGACGGACAGAAAGACGGGGGTTCCGTCCTTTTTCGGGGTGGACAGAAAACTGGGTGTTGTTTTTTTTGTTGGGTGGGATGGGCGCTTGAAAATTGCCAGTGTGTGGTCCGTTTGGGAGAGACGTGGGGGGGCTCTGCAAAAAAGTCCCACTAGAAGAAGAAGTCTCTCTAGCGTTGCCCACAGCTCGGTGTTTCTTGGAATCCATGCAGTATGTGCCTTTGTGCGAATCATCACGAGCTTCCCTGGGCACCTCTGACCATTTTTGACCCCATCGTTTCTTGTTTACATAAACGATCAACATACTACAGGGCTCCTTAAAAGATACATTTTGCAACCATTTGAAACATGGTGCTTTTTCAACACCAAAATAAAGTTGGAAACCACGATTTACAAGTTGCAATCAGGTGCATAATGCATCCGGATCCCTGTACTAGGGGCTCATTAAGAACTGGGGTCACCTTGTTCGCTGGCACCCGTTTGTATCCCCTTTTTGTCTGGTGGGTTTGCCACACATGGGTCATGTTTTTCTACCTTTCGGGTCACCGGTTTGGTTGCAACTGGGTCCCTAAGTTGGAATGACCCCCAAACCGAGCCATCCAACTGTTGGATTTGGGGTCTCCTGCTTCGTTCCCGAACCCGAGATCGGGCAAACTCGGACAAAGCCGACCTTTGGACCTTTTGAGTTTCCAATTTTGGCCCATTTCATGGTTGCTGTTGGGAAACATTGTGGTTTAGTGGGAAATCCAACCACTGAACTGCTAAAATTCATTCTTTGGCTCCCCTTCCAAGGTCAACCAAGGCATTTGTAGTCATGGCCCCAAACAGTTAAGTCTTTGTTTTCCGGTCCTTTGCGCTTCCCAGGTGATGTCCTTCCCGCGGGATCTCTGACCACTCCTTGGACCGTTGAGGAGCTCGGCGCGGACAAAAACACAAACACACACACATGGCTTCCATTTGCTTAAGAATATTTCTTATTTCCCCCCTGTTGGTTTTAAAAGGAATCTATCACTACTGGATTTGTTTTTCCCAGGGGTCTTAACCAAATGGAAGTTGAAATTGGGCTCAAAATAGGTACGCAAATTGACCATAGATAATTTCGGTTGCAATCGTCTTTGGTAAGAACATCGCAGCCCGTCTTTTGCATCAAGCTGAACACACCCCCGTCCTGACACCAAGCAGTTGTGGTCGTTCCGTAGGAGCCGAAGCGGTTCTTCATGGGGGTCCCCAGAAGTATCACGCTCCTAACAAGGGTTTTGTGATGAATGGCAGGGTGTGAACATTTTCCACGCACAAGCAACTGAGGAACAATTGGCTAGTTGACCTCCCCCCCCCAGAAAGAACAAACACAACAAACACAAACATATATAGACAAAAGATAAAGATATGTGTTTTTTTTTTGTCTTCGGTGGTTTCCCTTTGAACCCACTGGGAAAAATGTGCATTCTCAAAAACACAAGCAACAAATAGGAGGTGTCCAAGCTGTCAGGAGTGCGTGCAGTACCTCTTGGCCCAGCAGAAAGCTGAGTTCGAACAGGCGGGCGACTCGCGACTCGGGGCCCGTGCCTTAATTATGTTTATTCATGACCGACCTTACCAATGTTCACTTCTGACTGACCTGTTTATGGATGAATCAGGTTCAAAAAACAAGTTCCGTTATTTACTTTATGTTTGTTATCTTGTCTTGGACAACGATCTCGGACGTCATTTTGTTCGCGATACCCCGAAAACCTGAGAAAGGCACCTGCAAAAATGATGCGGGACATCACAACGTCGGAATGAATACACCCCAGGCACGTAGTTCTTAGCTTGACTTATATACAATAAAAACATGATATACACTACCAGTAAAGCCTGGGAAGCAGGGGGGCGGAAGCTTCTAAAAAGGGAAACAGCTATAGTTGGAGACATTCCCTTCCTGTCACGCCCAGCCAGCGCTGTCCTGTTCTTCGGTGACCGCGTCACAGGTCTGTTTGTTGCTTGCATGGCACGTGCGCAGAGGGTTCAGCATCCGACCGTTGACCATACTGAAAAACAACAATCTCCCACCAACTAACATGGAAGTGCAAAAATGCCCTTTCCAAGAGGAAATAAGTCTTTCTACAGGGGTCTGTGCCCTTCCATGTTAGCACAGGTTTCCGCTATTGAAATGGACATATTATTATAATGATCATTATTATAATTATAATTATTATTATATATATATATAAGCAAGTTGTTTCAGGGTCGGCCACCATTCAAGTCCGCGGAGCGGAGCGGCTGGCTGTGGGTATGCGTCAAAGTCTCCGAGAACATTAAACATGGTTGTTGTTGGGAAACATTTTACATTTTTCCTTATTGCGGTTTAGTGGGAAATCCAACCACTTAACTACTAAAATTCATTTTTGTTGGCTCCCCTTCCAAGGCCAACCAAGAAAAAACCACACCCCTGTGGGGAGGGAAACCGTTGGTTTGCAACGGGCTGAAACGCAAACCGGTTCGCGCCTTTTCGAGGCCGCGCTGCTTGAGACGCACGTGAAGTTGCAAGCTGGTGATCCCTCGGCGCCTTTGTCGCCCCTGGTGAGACTCGGCTTCTAGCCGAAGTGGTCGGTCCCTATGTTTTCCTGGACACATCACCCGGCAAAAGCAAAGCCGCACGTGGTGATCCTTAAAGCACCAGGGGAATTGTAGGGAACCCTGGCATGGTCTCTATGTTTCCCTGCTGGACGTTTCACTTTTGCGTTGCTGGCTGGAAGCAGGGCCCCAGCGTCTTAAGAGATAGTCTTGTTGACCACTGAAAACTTAACCTCTTCCACCTGCCGCAAGCGAAGAACAGCGCGGATATTTGTGGAAGTCCAAGGGTCAGATGACAATCAGCCAGGCACTAGGCGAACCACGGTCAAGTGCAAGACGCTGGGTTCCCTGTTTGCCTTGTTCCTGTTCACGAAAGCTAGCTTTAGCTAGCTGAAGTTTCTCCTTGCGTAAGCAAGGTAAGGGGCTCAAATGCCGAAAGATTGATTTTTCAATTATTTGAGCAGAACAGATTGAAAAACATCAATTATTTAGACCATCAATTATTTAGACCCCCCCCCCTCCCCCCCCCCCCCGGGTCCCAGGCTCGATTCCTCCCTGGTCCATCCCCCCCCCCCCGGGCAGTGGCTCAGTGTTCAGCAGTCTCGGTTTGCCCGTTTTGGACTTGGTGCTACGAACTTTTACATGTTCCACCGATTCAGCTTGTTCATTTGAGACCTCAGTCTTCTCAGTAAACCACCTCGCAAGAATCGTTGCACACGCAGCATGCAGAACCCAGAGGTGCTTTAAGACAGCTTCTGACGCCTCTCGTTGTTTTTATTTTTCAAGGTTTGCCACGCCACCATGTGCGTTTGTGTGTCGCATCCTACGAATCTTGCCGGGCCTCTCGTTGTACACAAGCTACCCATGAATCCACTCTGTCACCGACCCATCTCATGCAACAACTGCTAGCTTTCGTTCACCCGCTCCTCAAGTTTCTGGGACCAAACGTGCACCTGTTGAACTTTTTGCATGATTGTCCCGTTCTAGGTTTAAGCCGACATATTGGTTTACTCCGGTCTTTTGGCCCGTTTCCCTGAGGTTTCCAGCTTGTTTTCAGTTTTCAGTGTGTTTATTCTCATTTGCCCAGCTTAGATTGTTTTTTGGTTTCGTTGTGTTCGCGTTTGGATTTCAGGTTTCTTTGCCTTGTGAACTTGGTTCTCGTGCGGTCGATTTTCTCAGCTATTTGGCAACTAGGTTCGTTTTGGATCAGGTTATGGTCTTGCTTTTTGGCTTTCCTCATCCGTTTCTTTTCCTTTCGGTCACATGTCTAATTGTGACAATGGCTTCCTGCATCAAGTCGAGCCGTGGGCCTTCGATTAACTTGTTTGGTTTGGTCTCCTCTGATATCTTGGTCTTCCAACATGTGCAAATTATTGCTGTTTTGTCAACCGGCGAAAATGATTGCTGATTTGGGAAACGGCGTTAATTTTGCATGCTCGGAAGGTCCAGTTTTTTTTTAGTTTTGGACGTTTTTGGAGCGCAATTTGAGCTGAGCAACTTTTCATGTGCCTTTGTGCCCAGGGGCCAAGACATATGTGGTTTCCTTGAGCAAGCAGACTTCATTGCCTCGTGTTTGTTTCTGGCCACCATTTTGTGTGGCCGGAATGTGGGTACGGCTGAATTTGCAACCTACCCACAGTGGCTCTCCTTTTCATCAGCCGCATTGTTTGTTGGAGGCAGTTCATGGTTGATGTTATATTTGAGTATGGTGGCAGTGATTTTTTGTTATCGGGGACGAGCTGAAAAATGATGGGTGGACCTGTTTATCCCCACCTAAATCATGTCCAAAGGGTCCCTGATTGAACTTCCCCTAGAGACACACAGCCAATGAATCCTGATGCAGCAAGCCCGTGTTCAGGATGCGCGGCAGTCAGACGCAGGCAAGGCGAGACAAATCAAAACGGGAAGAGGGATGGCGGTTCCTTAGATCCGGAAGTCCATCTAGGGGTCTCTACAACTGTTTTAGGGGACCGGTAGACGAAAAATGAAGGCATAATCTGAAAATATGTTTCTGTGTACCCCAGACCTAGGCCAAGAGAGCTGCGCTGGGTCCCGTACCGAGGTTACATACTTTTGGGGATGTTCCCCCTGGCCACCATGAGGGTAACTTTGAGGATGTCACTTTAATGGACCCAGTGTAGTGTCGTTAGCTATAGGCTTAGACCTTTAGACGGTTCACTCCCGCGTGCAGTGAGTGGGAACAAACCAAAGATGATGTTGCAGTATTTGTTCTGCAAAGTTTCTGATTTTGTCCCTTCTGTTGCTTGTTCAATCATCATTTGTTTTTGTGTACTAAAGGTGAGTTTCTTCTTAGCGGGCTGACGGAGGAGAAGTCGGAAGACTGCAAATATGGATTTGGGCGACCTTACCCCGCACCAGCCCGCCTCGAGTTTGGCGGCATTAACACAAGCACGTAGAACACCGGCCGAGTATGTGCATGCCATGCTTTTGGCTTGGAGAGGAAATTATCCAGAAGCTGACTATCCAGACTTCTACTGGTTCCTGGACTTAAAACTTTTTGGGAAGACCATTCTGGTGACAAGTCAAAAGTTTGCACTTTTTATGGTACCCCTTTTAAAGCAAGCATGATCTTGCTTTTTCCGAACCCTTGCTATCAACCCCTGGATAAACGGAATCAGTTGCCGCCAATTATGGTCGGGCAAGCCCGATACCTTTCGGCACAGAGCCGAAATGGGGTCACAGTGTGAGGGTCATACATTTCAAGACAAAGGAAGGGCGCAAGCGACTTTCGATCTAGATGCTGCGGAGACAGGTGTGGAAGTGGGGTTTTTGAACAAAGGATTTTGACCTTGTTGAGGAAACACAAAATGTGCAGGTCCGGCATTGTCGGAAACATCCGAGTGCTGAAATTCGAATGGAGGGTCCTTCCTGGCAGCCTGTCTAATTGCTTGGGGACCTTGGCGTTCATTTCACGCCCAGAGACACCGATTTGCATCTGTCCAAAGGCATCGCAGGATCCTATCCTTTCTACGTTTCTGGCCTCCACGTGTTTCCTTGAGGTTGTTCTAAGAGCCACTACTCCCAAACCACCACCCCAAGAGGAAATTGGGGTACATAACCCATATACCGTATATGGTGGATTATGCCCATCAAATCCCTGGAGGTGGTGGTTTGGGGGTAGTGGATACCATTTTATTAGAGTTGTGGAAAATCGGATTGTCAATCCTCCAATTTGAAGAGCCCACGGCGGCATAGTTCTTTCATGTTGTTCCATGTGTTTCTTTCGTGGTGAACAGGTCATTCGGTCGAAGGTGTTGCCGCATGTTTGTTTTCCAGATGTTTAGTACCTGAAACCAAAGTGACACCAGAGGGAAGTAGCAGGGGCATCCGTTTGGACCGAACGCGCAGGTGCGCGTCCCATCCATGCAGTCCTTCCCTGTGGACAGCGACCGGGAATCAGAAGGACTGGCGTGTGCAGTCACGATTTCAGGCAGCTTCGGCCCTACTGGACCCCGCCAATCTGGTGATTTTGATGCTGCCTCTCCCAATTGTGGTATTGCAATGTTTCGCTCAACCTTGGTTTTGGAGCACATACTCTAATTCATTCAAGCAAGCGGGTCTCATTTAAGGGGGTCACACCTTCAGCTTCGGACTCATTGCAGGAGGTTCGACAAGAGGGGTCCATGCTACTTTTCTGAAAAGTCCCTTGCAGTGTCCTCATGCTTGTGTGGAGTTAACACATTGCTGGTTCATGGTCGGTAATATGTGGCTTCCCTGAAACAGTTTAAGGTTGGAGTATAACAACCCTCGCCTTGGAGTCAAAAAGGGGGTGCACCCACAAGGTTTGGAAGAGCCACGTTTTCCAAGTTCGGTGCCGTGTGCAAGATCATTTGCCACATCGCACAACTCAGGCTCGAGGCATATTCGACTAATACCTTGTAAAATAAGGGCGCAGGGACCCCCCCGCCCAATTCCGCCCCCATTCCTCCCAGTTGCCCCCTCCCCCCCCCCAATTTCCCCGCCCCCCTCCTCCCAATTCCCCCCCCCTTTCTTAAGGGTCCACAAGGGGAGCGGGGTGACCCCTGGAATTCCAATTCCGTTCATGGTTCTTTTCTGGGGGTGGATCTGGAGGCGCCTGACCATGTGCTGCATGAGGAATGCCTTCGCCACGTTCCGACTCCGGCTGGCACATCCGGCCTCTCCAGAGCTCTGTGCAGTTTGCCTCAGGCGGAAGCCACCGAAAGCTCCAGCCAGACATTGGCTTGTCTCAAACATACTGTGGATGGACGAAATCCTGCACCACGTAAAGCAAACCCTGGGGTGATGCTTCCCCTGTAAATACCAACA
This sequence comes from Effrenium voratum, assembly GCA_963377175.1. Lineage (NCBI taxonomy): Eukaryota > Dinophyceae > Suessiales > Symbiodiniaceae > Effrenium > Effrenium voratum. The sequence goes on from CAUJNA010003362.1 coordinate 238,192, forward strand.
AACAATGGTTTGCTGTGGTGCATTTCGTCCACCCACAGTAGGGCCTCCCTTCCTTTTGGCTTCCCTTAAGTATCCTCAAAATTGTACGAGTTACTCCTTACCAAAGGGGTTTGGATAATGTTTGTGTCGATTGCCGCTGGAGCTTTGATTGTTTCCCAACCCTTGGGCTTGAGGCCGTCGGTAAAACTGCCCCTACCCGCCCCCAGCCTGAGTAGTTCACCATATTTGCCGCATTTCAACACAAAGAACTGACAGAACCAAGAAATACCACTAAGCAATACAGAAAGGAAGACCGTAAGATAAGTTAGAGGAGCATAAACCATGAGTACATGAATAAACAGAGTTAAAATAGCACACACACACACACACACACACGAACACAACAACAAATTAAGCAAATAGATAGATTGAGTAAACTTTAACTGAGCACAATAAGTCATTTATAATGAAACACATCATACAAAGCAGGGAGCAAAGCGCTGCTTCCAAAGCCGTGACTTCCCTTCTGCTTTGCCTCCAACTTCATCGGCTTTTGCAGACAAATCCGAGGGGGGGAATAGAATTCACAGACTTGCTCTATGTCAAAGCGGAGCCTCATGTCAAACCCACGGGGCCCCACACAGCGTGTGTAAACTCTGTTTGTGATTTTATTTGTTCCTTTCGCTGTCGGTTTTGCAGAAGCATTTTTGTAAATGCGTCCTGACTGAAATTGAGGTGAGCTAAAAAGCATGCCATGGTTCAATCGCCGCACCATGTACTAGCCTCACGTTTGGCAATACGTTGGAAGCCTCCGTTTTTGCTTCAGGAAGGAAACTCGGGGCTCGCGATTGGCGTTTCCATCATGTATCCAAGCCTTGCGTTCGAAACAATCAAATTGGTGAGTGCTGCTATGATCCAACCAAGTGGTCACCTATGTTTGGGCATCTCCCACAAAGAGCCTTTCACCGTGCAAGAGGCATTGTCGTACGAGACAGGGAAGTTTGCAAACAGGATGTGTTCTCACCCTCTAATTAATGGGTTTGAAGGAACACCAGGAACCCCATCAGTCTCTTGTGGACTTGCTTCAGGGAATAACGTGTGGCGTGGCGCTCCCCAGTAAGCGCTACACACGACGTTTCCGCAAAATTCAGAAGCACCTGGGCTTGGTCGCCTTCCCAAGCAGCACCTAAGCAGCACCTGAGAAATACACTCTTCCCTCAGCAGAAACATGGAATTGGATCTTTAGGCTTTAACTTTTTGGGAAATAAAGGTGTTGTCCACTCAAGCCCCAAAGACTTAAACTTTTTGCAGGGGGGTCAACAGGGCCTCCGCGGGCTTCCCCTCAAAATCAACAAACAAACCTCTGGGCTTCTGTTCGTCGCAGGCGCGGATTTGGCCTCGCAGAAGTGAGCACGTGCCAACTAGCCCACTGCCTGGGTTGAAGGGGCGGATCGCCGAGGACTCCGACCGGGGGATGACAATTTATCCACTTGTCAACGGGCAAACGAGCGACAAAGGGACTTTGTTGCCCAGTGGCCTTTGTTTCCTCTTTTTTTGGGGAAGGGTTCCCCTTTAAACTCAACCAACCAGAAAAGGATGCCCTTGGTTTCCCATGGCCACTGGGCATCTGTGGAGGTTTCGAATCAACCGGCCCAAATGTGTGTTTCAGTTGTAAAAGTGCTTATGACTTCTTGTTGGAGGTACTGTACGCTACACATGTCACGATAGGGAATGGCAAAACAAGCCTTCTTTAGATGGGCTTTATATTACCAGGAGACACCCAGTTTAGCGGTTCTTTTGGTTGCTTTTGTCTAGTGGGCTTTCCTTTTCAACTCAAGTACCAAACACTGCCCGTTTTTCTTTTCCCATTGACATCCACTCGGGGCCTGGGTCAACACCCATGGGCAAGCGAGGGAAAGCGTAAAGCTGGCTCGATGAATGTGAATACGAGGGGTTCTCAACATTACGTGTCCTTTGGATTGGTTGGCCTGGATAGAAATAGATGGGTTCCACTGGTTTAGACATTGGCTTTCGCCCCATTCACCAGAAAAAATATATATATGTTTCTTTTCCAAAACCACACCGATGTTTGGTGGTTGCTTCCCCAACCACCATCTTAGACTCCCTTTCACCAACACAGCACCTGTGGGACCTGGGAAACCAATTAAAGGGACAGGGTACTTAGTCTCCATGGCCCTTTGAAAATGGATCCATGACCCCTTTATTTTGGGTGACCCCGATTTGTAGGGTCATGAAGAATGCAGGTACCGCTTCAAGAGGTTTTTTTATGCAGTTTGAGGATGTCACTTTCATGGAGCCAGGGGTGTTTGGACCTGTGAGGGGCGCTCCTCACATGGCAAGCCGGAAAGAAAAGGAGGGCGACTGAGCGAACGTGCGTTCCAAATGAGACCCGCTTCATCCCCTAGCCCCTTCATGGATTTCAGGGCATGCGACCCCAGACTTTTAGGTGGGCTTTTGACAGCTAGCGATAGTGGAATTGGATGGCATTGCGACCCCTCCTCGCCCTCAAGGCAAACGGTAGGGTGAATCAGCCACCAAATTCAGAGAATGATCATGGTCCCGTAAAGGATGCATCTAGTCCAGATAAAGAATCCACTTTCACCATCTGATTTGGGGGATCTCCTTTGTACAGCAGGTGGTTTTTGGATGTATGCTTCTACCGGGACCCTGTTGATCATGTCACCATGGGTAAAGTCATCCTTGTCACTCGCCAACTTTCTCAGAAATTATAGGACCCCTTTGTTCGGCGTGACTGGGCGGGGGGAGGGTTACGGATGGCCAGGTCACGTTTGGATGGCCAGGTCACGTTTGTTTGTTGCTTATGTGTTCCTTGAAGCAGCTACCAAAACGACAGTGTTTGCCGTTCTTGGGGTGTCTTGTCTTGCTCTCAGTCCCAGGTCCTCTCAATTTCTATTTGCTTCGAACTCATTTGTTTTCGGACACAGCCCGATGTGGAAGGCATGTGAAGCTTTCGGCCTTTCAGATGTTGGGGTTCAAGGCCCTTTTGCGGAACAGAACGATTCGACAAAATTTGTATATGTTGAGACGCCAAGCATATGGCTTCGCCCAAATGGACATCCCCGAAAAAAGAAAAGAAAAATGGCACCTGGGCGGCCTCCAGGATCGACTTTTGTTGAAGGGTCCAATGCCATGCTTGTGGCCCCAAACCTCCAGTGGTGCCCTTTTCTCCTTTGTTTCAGCCGGGCGTCGCTTGGAATCAACCATGTTTGTTGGTGGGGGGACTGCCCCTTTTTGCCAGCACCTTGTCAGAGTGGCTCCCCCACCGGAGTCATCTTGGGAAGGGGTGCGTATGGGGCAAATGGGACGGACTAGAAAGCAACGTGCATGCAGATAGGGCACCCTCACAGAGTTTGGGGAGAGGGGAGTGCTGGCGAGGAACCATCAGACCCCAAATGGATCATAGAACCATTATGGTCACACAGGTTATAACTTGGTTGCCCTTTGGTCCAACCCCTAGCCTTTTGCCTCCAAGATTAGTGTTTCCAACCACAAAATTCATACCCCCAAAACAAGACCTCACTTCGGCGGAAGCCAGCCAAAAGAGGCGGTTGTGGGTGGGATTCTATGCGGTGAGTCACGTTGCGCGTGGCTCAAGACAGTGGGGCTCGGCTTCTGCGCGTGGCTTTAGGCCATCTTGCAGAGGCCGGGGTTGGAGCATGTTGGCATGTTTAATGTCAGGAAATCTGAAACGGAAATTGAGGAAATAGACAGCTTGTAGTGAGAAGTCAAGTTTCCGAGTCCCTGAGAACTCGTTCTCAAGTGAAAGCTGAAGTAGAAACTGAAGCTCTTGCAAAAAAGTTTTAGTGAGAACTCGCAGAACACGGTGGATTTTAATAGGTGGATGAGCGGTTGGTTGACCCTTTATGTGGGTTGCCCCGCAAGACGATCCGAGGATTCAGACCCGAGCTGGCACTGCGATGAATCGCGGCCATTCTGACTTGGCGAATTTTCCATAGGGGACCTCTGATTGGCGAATTCTGATTTGGCGAATTTTCTGATTTGGCGAGTGAGTGGACATGAATCCCCGCCATGTCCTTTTCAAAAGGTCCCCGATTAAAAAAAAATCATATCCATTTGGGGTAGATGTTTGGAGAAAGCCAGAATGGAGAGCGCGCCCTCAATTCACCCGCAGAAAATCCGGTTTTCGCATTCCATTGGGGTGCGGTTTTATTGAGGGTACTTGTTTGGGGGGTTGTTTGGAGAACCAAGGGGAAACCATTTGCGGCATTCACCAGTTTGGATAGATACCTATGTAAGCCAAAATTGAAGCCTTGCATTTTGAGGAGTTTGGCTGCTCAAATTTCGGCTTCCACGATAGTTTTGGCCGTTTTGCTTTCTTGGGTTGATGACTCAAGTGAGAGATGGCAAGTTTCTGCCTGGCCCCCAGCAATCTGAATAATTGCTTTTGTGCTGGCTATGGTTCGTCCGAAGCTGGGACAATTCGACCTGAGCTTGTCTGAAATCAGTGGACCTTCCCGCCAGGAAAGTGTTTTTCTTTTGGTTTGTTCCCTGGAACCGTCCAAAGGGGGTACACCAAGCTCCAACAAGTTGGCACCCCTTTTTAGGCATACAAAGACCCCCATACATGGTGGCCTTCCTTGTGCGCGCAAAGTGTCCGTCAAACTTTCCGAATAGACCCGCTGGCCTCGGTTTTCAGGCCGGCGATGCCTCGAGCAGGGCATGGAGTCGCCACCGAGGAGAGCTTACTGACGTGACTTTACTTTTGGCAAGTGTTCTGATTTGTTAGATTCTATTATCAGATGTTATCAGTTTTAGTAGGGGGCTGCAAAACATAAAGCGTTTTGCTGCCGTGCCAAGGGTAGTCGTACTGAGAAGGTTTACTTGTGAAGCAGTGCGTTTTTGGATCCTTCATATCAGGCAAAAGTTGCAATTGACTGGTGGTGTCGTTTGGAAACCCTGTATATCCTTTAGCTTTCTCCCTGAGTTCATGGACTTATACTTGTTGAGAAGACCATGTTAGAGGAACACCACGAAGAAATAGTGTTTATTTGACCAGTGATTTAGCCCACAATTGTGGGGGTTGGTTGAAGAATTCCGGGCAAAACCGAAATTCCATGACCACTGCCCCCCTTTCTTGCAGATCTTTGCATATCCTTTAAGGAACGTTCAGGCGACTGGCCGACTGGCACGCGGGCGCTCCGTTTTGCTCAGGAGCGGCGCCTGAACGCGGGGCTCCAGACGCTGCCCTCGGGGCTCAGCGCCTTTCCGGTGGCCAGGCAGAGCGCCTTCCATCGACGCTCGCAGCAAACGGAGGACACCCGGAAAGGCCCCGGCCTTTTGCAGCCGCAAGCCGGTTTTTTGGACCCACAAGACCTGGACCTGCCAACCACAGAACATCACCAGAGGCGATGCAAACCTCCAGAGCCGTTTTTTTTTTTTTTTTTTCCAAGCGCAAAGCTGTTTTTTGGATACACCAAAGGGTGAACTGGAGGTCGAGAAGCAGCTTTGTGGGTGGAATAACCTGGCCCCCAGGAAAATGGGACACCAAGAGAGAGACTACAAAACATGGGGGCACAACCCAACCTTCCATGATGCAATTGCCACTCTCCTGATGTTTTGCAACTGTTAGGGGAGTTTTACGTTTTGGTACTGCCGAGGCCATGGTTTAAACCACCCTTTGGAAGGGAGCCCAATGTTCAATCCCTAATTTTGGCCAGCCCCGCCCCAGACCTCCGGATGCCTGTTAGTTTGTTGTTTCAAAGGCGCACGAAAGGGCAAACGCCCCTTAAAATGGCCTTTGCCCAGACCTCCAGTAAGACTTAATAATTTCCTGTCCAAATCTGGTCAGCCACGAAAAAACAAGTCATGTGTTTGGCCCACAAACCCTCCGCACGTTGCCATGGATGCCCAAGAGAAGGTTCCTTTCCTAGCATCCGCACATCCTCAATGGGCTTTGAAAATCGCGGAGGGTTCTAGTTTGGACCAATGTTTTGCTGCTCATGTTGGTGGAAAATTGGGCTGTGACTCCCGTTGAAAGTGATCGAGTAGTTCTGGATCGATTGGATCGAATGCCTCACTTTATTGCTGGAAGCATGTGTCAAACTAGTATAGGGACCCCTTCAAAAGTTTTGATTTCGCTTAACATCCCCTCAAAAAGTGTGTCTTTTGAAGCATCTGGGTCTCATTTAGTATGTTTTCCCAATCCCACATAAATGGTGCATTTGCGCCTCCACCTTCTCTTACTTCTACTTGGGCGTGTCTTTTTGAAGGGTTTTCTTTGAGTTCCAAACGGGTTGCTTCCATACTGTAGATGGACAAGATTCTACACCACTTTGAAACCTTCAGAATGCATTTGTTCGTGATATTTGCAGCGGAATCATCATGCCAGGGTTTCTTAGGTGGTGCCTAAGAGGATTGATGTCGCAACCATCCATAGGAACCAGACAAAAGATGGTATTTCAACCACATGGGAGTTGAGTTACCCAGGGTCAAAACTGGGGCCCTGAATATCGGGAATATTGTTCTGGACCAGGCTTACTAACCACTTACCTGATGTACCCGATCACCCCTTGAAGAAAGCAAATCACGATGTTTTTGCTTTGTTGTGTCAAAAATCAGAAAATTCACGGATTCTTTTTTGCTCGGCGCCGAGGGAGCATCAACCAAAAGATGCCGGAGCTCTGGTCCGACTTCTCCGACCGTGGCCTCCCACAGGCCACGGCATGTGTCCAAAAAAGGGGGCCACATTTCGAGCCATGGCCTCAGATTTTTCGCCTCCCCGAAAATCGAGAAAATCGAGACTGGACTTTGCCCTCAGAATTTTTCCCACCCACCTGAGTTGCGGAACTCGGACTTGAGTCACTTTTTGGGAATCTGGACCGTTTTAGGGGTTAGTCCAAACAGTTTGAACTTTGTTTGGCGAATCCACTCCGGAAGTGAGTTTACATGGAGCCCACAGTTGTTATGGGGGGTTCCATGTTGAGCTGGAGAGAAGTTTCCCCTTTTGGTCTATGTTTAGTACTGGCGCCAAAGGTACCCAATCCAAATTGGCATCTCTTGTGAATTGATTTGATATTGCATTGTTCACTTTATGGTTCACGGATATGGGCCAGAGTCATGTTTGCTAGCCTGGCATTGATTGATGTGTGATATGTTTTCAGATTTTAATGTTTACCAAATATGGACAGGCTCAAAGTGTTTACCATGCTACACAACCAGCGACGCAGCCAAGGGATTTGTCCAGTTTTGGACAGCTCTGCTCCGCGTTAAGTCAAGAAATGTCAAGGATCGAAAGATTGTCAATTGAACTCCGACCCCTTCTCAAGATTCGCGAACTCAGCACAAAGGCAACAACAATACGAACAATAGCAAGAAATTCTGGAGGTTCCCTCGTTGAACTTAGCGCCTGCCGCGCTTTGGGAGATTGCCAAGATGCCCAAATGTTGTGTGCCATTGACCAGGTGGAGTGGATATACGGATATGTCTGTACCTTGAGTGGTTTCTGTATGTGTTTGTGTGAGTTTGTTCGCTCAAGTCGCAGGATGTTTGTCCCGCGGTGAGAACTTAGAGCCATGCCCTTTCCAAGGGCCTAAATCAAGCCGAGTCTCAGCACCTGTTTTGGGAAACTTGACGGGGGGTTGGATGGGATCATCTGAGTGGGGGCGCCAAGCCGCATGGTTCAAATCGATTTGCGCGAGGCCCGAGCAGGCCCGCATGAGAGGATCGACAAGTACCACGGGGACCATGCAGCTTGACCGGGAACGGGGGTCCCCTCCTCAACCTGGTTCCCAGCCACCTGGTTCCTTAGCTTTTCAGATCTTTTTAGTTGGTTTAATGGTTGGGTGTCCATTTAACCCACTAACAGTTCTTCATTTTTACCCGGGGCTCCGAAAACGGACAGCCCAGCAACATAGCGCCTGTTGGGTGGTGCTTTCCTGAGCAAACTGATCTCAGGTGCCCTTCCATAGGTGCCTGGTGTTAGTGGGAAGAGTTCCCAGAACCACCACACAGAGGGTCCCTTGAAGAGGGTCCCTTGAAGACGACGTTGATTTCTTCACATGCAATGTTTGTGGGAGGAAAGGTACGGAAGTTGGGGGAAGGCAAGACAGGAGAAGGGCCGCGTGTGTTTTGTTTCCACAGCAAAAACTTAAACAGTTTAGACTTGTTTGGCCCATCTCAGGAAGTGAGATTTAGGGTGTCCTTGTTTTTAGCAATGTCGGAACCTTCAGTTGAGTACCGGGCTTTTGACGGCTTCCCAGCTTCACAGCCTAAGAGGACCCAAAAGGCCACTGTGGAGCCGATGTTTGGGTCTTGGGCTTCACCTTGGCCGCACCTCCCGCTTGGGGGTTTTTGTGTGGAGGTGATGATTCTTGTCGGGGTTTTGAAGAAAAACGCAAAGCAAACTTTGGAAGGTCCGGAGGTCCGAAGCAATTTCCCCCCTTGGTCAAATGGGTCTTGTTTTTTTGTTTTGAGAGAAATAAATAGTTTCTAGTTAAGCTGACCCGAGGAATGATGCCCCTTTGAGTTGTTTCGTTTTCGGGGTCGGGAAACACGAGTTATTTCAGCCTCGAAATCCAGCGGCAGCCTGGGAGTTATTCACTTTGAGTTCTCCTGTTTTAGTCGTCCATGCATTCATTTGCTTAAGAATATTCTATATTTTCCCCTGTTGGTTTTTAGGTTGGAATCTATCACTGCATACAATTTGCTCATTCTTTCCCAGGGACAAAAACGCTAGATGGAGGGTAAGTAACCACGTAAGCTGCCATTACTCACTCATGGGTACCCCTTGCAAAACAAAGCTTGATTTTTTTGCCGGCCGAGGACATGTCCAGGACTTCTGCACCCCTCTCCTCCCGGCCCGGCAAGGTGGTGTGCCTCGGATCGAGTCCAAACCCTGAGATTCCATCCGTGCCACTTGTGGAAGACCCAGTTGCCCAGGGATTCCGCCCGTTTTCTTTTCTTCTTGTTTTGGAAGGGTTCCCCTTTAATCTCAACCAACCATAAAAGGATACCCTTTTTTTATGGCCACTGGGCATGTGAGAAGACGGGATGGATGGCACAAGGGCTGCAGGTACGGGATGCGGGGCAAGTCAGAGATCCTGAGAAGACTTCTCTGAAGGGTCAAGAAAGCTAACTGTTGTGCCCTGCTCCGGGTTCCATTTCCGGAAATGTGGGTACAAGGCATGTTTTTTTTTGTTTTTGTTTTTTCTCCGTATGAAGGCCCCATGTTTTTCCAGTGATTCAATTAAGGCCTGGTTGTTTCAGGTAGGGGTCTTCGATTCCTTGCGGCGACTTCTTAGGCAATCACCAAGCATGGCCACGAATTCCCCATGCGGCGGCTTTGGGGAGCCCTTTTTAATCGAAAGTGGCACTTGGCACTTGATGTGTGTCAAAATAGGGCTGCTAAAAATGTGTTGTTTGTGTCCCTTTCAACCAACCCCAAGAGTACCCTCAGAAATATATGCACCTATGAAATTGCCTCAGTGTCCTCGCTTGCCCAAAGCGATTTGACCCATCAATCCCTTTAACCTTTTGTTTCGCCCGTGGGCCATGCCTTGTCAAGGTTCCGACAGATGATAAACCTAGGTTTTTTAGAAACTGGCTGAGTTGCATGGCTTCCGGCCTCGAGAGAGTCAAGCTGTGTCATTGAGTTCCTATCTCTGAACCAAATCCATCCTCCGCAAAAGTACGAAGGGCAAACTCCATCCCCAAAGCACCCGCCTTGCCGGAGCTTCATGAGCGAACACCGCGTTTCTGTGGGCTGTACGGACAAAAACGCATGAGATGCCTTATGGCTGTTCTTTTGAGGGGGCGGGGAATTCTGCGGCCAACCGAAGGCAGAAGGGACCGGACCTCACTGGGTGCACTGAGATGACGCGGCATCCAGCTTGTCCAGGGCCGGTTTGAATTGTTAGAGTATCACATTTGCAGAGTCTTCTGAGGAAAATCAGACGGTTTAACAGTTGCATGTTGATTTCTTCTGGATTTGGTATAGCTCGAAATATGTTGCAGCCCTCCCTGAGCCCCTCCCGCCCCCCACAGACCCCAAGAACTCCCCTTCAAAAGAGAGAATGGTTCTGGGAGGACCATTCTAGTGGTCAAAACATAAGAGATCAGTTCTGACCTTGGCTCTCTCCGGAAGGGAGGGGAGGATTTGCCCGTTGCTTCGGGGCGTTGGGATCCAGGTTTGTTGGCCTTGCGGAGTTTGACATGGACGGCAGGGTCTATACCGCGGGGGAGATGGACAGGATGATGATGCCGCTTCACTCGAAAACTCGGTGCCAAAGCGCCCTCTACCCGGGGAATGTCCTTTTTTTTTTCCGGAGGGGGATGCCGAAGAGAGGTGTGGCCAAAGCTTCCTGTTCCTTTTATGGTCCATTCGGGGTTCGCCACATGGACTCGCATAGACAGGAGAAGGGTTTCAGCAATTTGATCATGTCTTGTTTGAGGATTCTCTTTTCAGCTAGGCTTTGAACAATGAAAAGCAAGAGAGGCCACTTTGTTCTTTGGGAGCTCCCCATTCCAAAATTATGACTCATATATTTAACATTGTCAAAGACTCGGGTAGAGGGAGCAAAACAAGCAATGCAAAGGTGGTTGAGGGAACTGCTGAGGGAGCCATTAGCACGTCCACAAGGCGAGCATAAGGTCCCCCTGCGACTCACGCCTAAATGGCTGGGGTCGACACAGGATGAAGTGGACAAAGGAGAGCAAAGGAGTTTTTGCCGTGACAATGAACCATTGCACACATTGCAAGTGGGGGAACTTCCTGGGAAATTCTTTGCTGTATTCTTGAAAGGGTGTTCTGGTTGGATGTCGCTTGCTCAATTAGACTACTTTTAGGGAATCGACCGCACGAGGATTTACCCGTTGGCTCACCTATCCTTCGATAAGTCAAGCTGGACTCGGCTGGTAATGACGTCCCTGAGGAACATACGAGCCAGAGTGTGAGTTCATAACCCCTATCTGAATCCAAAACAGACATCCACGCAGAGACGGCGAGTAGGACAGTTTTGAAGAGACGTGGCAAGTTTTCTGCTCGAAGGACACATTGAGCCCAGGCCACACAGCAACCTCAGAAATTAATTTGTCCTAGCCTGCGTCTCTCTAATAAAACTGTTGTTTGGTTGCTGGACCCTTGGTTTCAGCGCGTATGTCAACGCCAGGTTCCTGGGCTCATTCACGCCGCTTGTTTTTTGAAGTGCCCCAAGAAATGGAATTAGGGGAGGGAGCTATGGAGCAGAGTCAAAAACTGTAACTAGGGCACCCCCTATAGGTGCGGCTTGTTTGTTCAGAAGCCCACCCATGTGACAGCGATTTCAATCGGTCGCTTGACTCCCCGACTAAGGATTGCTGCCTCGCAGAAGTACCCCTGCTCGCGGCCGGCCACCTTCGATGAGTATGCAGCCGCTCGGAGCATTCGGGTTTTCACAACCTGCCCTTCTTCGGAAGCCGGGTCATTGTGGGGGCTTGTCGTTTTTGAGAAATCCCCGCTCAACAAAAGCGCCAGTGGTCGTTTTCTTCAAAACAACCTAGTAGCACCAAGCTTTGTGCCACATATTCTCCGGATTGAACGTAATGGACCCTATAAGCCATGATAAGCCCCCTCAGCCTTGAGGGTCCATGAGAGGGGCTTATTTCGCATTTTCCCGGTTCCCTCCCCCCCACCTCTCGCGGCAGCGTGAAATCCTCGCAAGGGAATTGCTATTTCTCTTCGGCGGATCTAGCGCGCCGGTTTGGGGCTTCTTTTTTTTTCTAAGGCGAGTTGAATGACCAAAGCGGAGTTCTATTCTTCTCCATGTTCTCACCTTCACCTGGCAGGGAAGCT
>CAUJNA010003362.1:255000-262500 GCA_963377175.1 Effrenium voratum
CCACCTCCGGAACACACTGCGTTGCATGTTTGTGCTTGGGAGTGTGTTCTTGTGTTTGTGTTTGTGATTCTGTGTGTGTGTGTGGTTGTGTGTTTTGGGCCTGCGTTTGTGTTGCGTGTTATTGTGTAGTGTTTGTGTGTGCGTTTGTGTTCTGAGTTTGTGTTGGTTGTCGTGTTATGTTTGCGTTGTTTGTTTGTTACATTGTTTGTTTGTTTGTTTGTTTGTTTGTTTTGTTTGTTTGTTTGTTTGTCCGTTCGTTTGTTTTGTTTGTCTGTTTGGTTGGTTGTTTGGTTGGTTGGTTGGTTCCCTGGTTGCGATTGTGCTTCCCATTTGGCTGGTGTGGGCTTTGCGCGGCTTCGCTTGAAACCCGCGTTTTGGCCCACCTCGGAATCTGAGCCGCGGGCCAACTACTAAAAGTTCATTTCTAGGGCAGCGTATGGCACACCAAAGGTTATATGGGTTTGGTTGCAGGATGAGGGGTAGGGGATGAGGGTTATGACTCTAGGGATTCCCTCAAAGGAAACTAACAATTGTCTATAGGGGTCTCAGTTGTTCAGTGGCACTAATTATTTTTCCCCTTTTTTTGGTGGCCCCACTAAACATGGTGTTCCCCAAAGAGGGTTCCCTTTTTTTCTCGGGTGACTGAACAAGTGAGGTTACTACAAGGCCCAAAAGCACGGGAATGGGGTTTCGGGGTATGTCAAAGCCAAACTGAAATCATGATCATAGGAAACAACTGGTACTGGCTTAGCCCTTTGCATAAATGTCCCCGGTTCCACGGGCAACTTTGCCAATGAGAACTTAGGGATGTGGTTCCAATCTTCTAGTTGCTGAGAACCCCCCGAAATGCTGCCCTCAAATCCCAATACCTGGGGCTTCACAAGTGAATGTTGTGCCACCCCACCCCACACCATCCCACCCCACCCCACCCCACCCCACCCCACCCCATTTGCACAAAACTCCGTTCTTTTACCTAGGGCACGCTGAAAACATTGTGTGTTCTTCAAAAAAAGGAACCCTCGAAATTGCCTTCGGAGAGCCCTTCCTTCCCCGAGTGGGGCACGCAGCTGCAGTTTGTATTCAATTGCTTGCGCCGGAATAGGCACCTGGTGATTCCCCCGACTGGGAGCATTTGATCCCAAGCCCAATCTGCAATTTAAATTGTTTGCTGCCGGTGCTTGGTGGCCTCACACAGTATGGGGCTCCTTGCTTTTGCATTGCCGTTTGTGGCAATGATGGATTCATTGGTTTGAACCGACGCTGGTCGGGGCAGAACTGCCTGAGCCGATCATGGGATTTTGTGGAGAGATTGTTGGCATGTACATTCAAACACTTAGACCTCTGACGAACTAAGCACTCTGTGAACTGCAAACGGGCGACGGCCACGGGCCATGTGCATGCATACATGGTCTGTTGAATTAGAATTATGGATGAAACAAAGTTGACAACAGTGTGTTTCCACAAACAGTAAACAAGCACCGTGTTTTTCTTGGGTATGAATTGTTTCTCGGATTTTGAGGCTTCTAAGGGCTAACAGCCACCAAGTCCTCTTAGGGGCTGGTTCCCTCCTTTCGGGGTGGTCTTTGGCCTCTGAGGACCAGAGGTCTTCCAAGAGCCTCAGCCTGTGAACCTCCATTCTTGGCTGATGTCAGGTCCCTCAAGTGGCTGCCTCCTGCATATGGCCCTATGAACTTTCGGGGTGCCGCAGATATCCCAGGCCTTTAGGGCAGGGCGCCATAGGGTACCGTCTTGTCCTTCGCGCGCTTTTGTGAGGATTTTTGAGGTGCTTTAAAGGGAGAACCGGAGGACAGCATACCCATTTTGGGGTTCCCACATTTGGACACACACACACGAGAAGAGTCACGCAGACATCTTAGACTCGCCAGCCGCCAGCCGAGCCGGGCGCTTAGGTTCGATGGCACCTGGGGTACTGCCTCATTGTACGGCCGCAAATGCTCCTTGGACAAGTGCGTGACGTCTAGTGCCGCCTGCAAAAGGGGTGAACGGGGGGGGGGGGGCATACTGTTATCAGCCCAATTTTCCTTTGCAGTGGCTTGGGTGTGCCGAGAATCCAGCTTGAAATGGCCACCTGGGCCCGATGGCACGATGCCTGCAAAGGCTTCGGTCTCACGGGGCCTGTTGCGTCATTTCGGGGGGGGCTAGCTGCACCCTTGGAAGATGACGACTGGTCCAACAGGTGATATCTGATGGCGCACGGACTTGGCTTAGATGTAATCCCCGAATTGGAAGCTTCCAGGACCCTGAGCAAAGATTTCAAGTTCGGACGTGCGCTGTTACCCGGCGGCCTTTCATGTTACCCGGTCATTTCCCGTTTAGGTCGTGACTAGCGTGTATGCATTAACACACCCTTCCCAACCAGGAATCAGGATTGAGATCCCTACAGTCGCCTGCTCAGGGCCATCCAAACCAACAGTGAAGGTTGACAGTTCCAATTAATCCGTTGCTTCTCTTAACTTAGGCGTTTCTGTTTTTTGGTTTCGTGAACATGCTCATGTACAGTCGGCCGTTTCCTTATCTTTCGGACTGGTTAGACCATGTTTGATATCACTTCTTGATTCATTTCGGGCACAAGACATGTTGCCGAATTGCCTAAGCTTACTGAGCTTGCGGAAGTCCTCGGGAGTGGGCGGTTCTGAGGTATTCTTTGCGTGTGCCCTGTGCAGCGCCTGAAAAAGCAGCAGAGTCTCATGCAGTTCGGGCTGGCGCGAACCACCTTGGGCAAGCCCGGGGGCTCGGGCATGGCCTTTGGATGGATCCAGGTTTTGCCTGACTCCCGGAAAAGAGAGGCTTGGGAGGGAAACAAACATAAACCTGAGGGATTCTAGCAGTTGCCCAAACCGACTTTTGTTCCTCAAGAGAGGGCCAAAAAGGCAAACCCTGTTTCCCTTTTCAGCTTGTTCAAACATCGCCTGGGGCACTCTTAGATGAGTTTCCTCAATGCGGCTTTACTTGGAGCAAGCCAGGGCAAGTGGAGGAAGGGGGAGTGGATCATGTGAAGTCCCTGAAAAAACTTCAGGGACCGAGCTGGCGTTATCCAAGCCCCTAACGCTGCCCAATCATATTCCTGAGCAATTTCAATCGCGACCTTAAAGGGATGTGGTCTTAGGAATCGGTGTATAGAATTAGATGATGTCGATCACGCCCCCCCTTTCAAGGACCCCTTGAATTGCACAGCACCCCCCCCTTGGTGTGTGCCTTTATTTGTTGGGAGGGGGTTCCAACCCATTTTGGCTACCCCATTGAAGATAAGGGAATTGTGTTTGTGTTGTTTGCTTTTAGTCATGCCTTTTTGTATGGATTTTGAAGGCGAACTAATATCAACTGGGCGAACTACAACGCCGTCACTTTCCAGGGGGTTGCAACATCACCCATGAAGGTCTGAAGGTCCCTTTGAGGACCCCTTAGTTTCGAAGGATAAATTCACTATTCTGATTTGCTCAGAATCAACTCAACCAACCAACGGGTTTCAACCCAAAAACGCCAACAGATTTGGCATGGCCATTTTTTCGCAACCAGCAAAGAGGGGCTGGCTGGGCTGAGAGTCTGAGAGAACATCATCGCCGTGAGGTCTGGGCGTCTGCGTCGCGCCGGAAGTCTGGCGTCCTTGACGGACAAGACGCAATGGACCACAAGTAACTTTGGAGGCTCCACGCATCAGGCGCGCATGGCGCGCGCTGTGTCGAGCTTGAAAAGGGCGGCCCCCTTTGCTGGGAGGAAACTTATGTGATTATTTGGCTGTTTTGCGGATTTGGGGGGTATCAAAGTCAGAAACTGTTATTCCCTTTAACCTATCAAATGGGGGTGCATTTGGTAGTGGTGCAATGATGCGGCTCCCTTTTGGTTGGTTTGAAAGGGAAATCAAGAGGAAAGCCGCCATTCTTGCGGCGCGGTTGGTGCTTGGAAGGGAGGCTCTAAGGAGCTACCAGAAGTTAAGGACGTGGTAGGTTACCGAGTACTGGATGGGGTCCAGTCAAGCCTCAGCTGGGCTGCGACTTTTGCTTGCATCGTTATGATCGCACCCCTGGGATGTCATTATCATGGTCGGTGGACGTGAACCCTGAATGTCCACCAAATGATCATAAATGATGCATGTATTCAAGTTCATTGGGCAAGTGGGGCTTGTGTTGAGCTGTTGATTTTGAGTGGAAGTCGGACGTGGTCCCGCAAGACTGAGACTGGGTCTTTGAGGGCACCTTGACAGGCCTATAGACAAACCCATGTTCGGAGCTTCCGTTTGATGCTTCTTGCCCGGTGGTTTTAAAGGGAATCTACCACTACTGGACATATGTTCACATTTCTTCCAAGGCGAAAAAGCAAGTGAAAGAGGTTCCTCAGACTTGGAGACAAAGTCGGAACAGTTTGATTATTCACGGTTGATAGGGAATGACGTACGTCAAGTCGCGCAAGTCATCACACATCGGACACGTTGTTCACCACTTGGGCACTTAGCAAGTGGGTGAGCCTTGTTATAACCCACTGAACGGAGACTATCTCATAGCCATGGCTTTTGTGGGTTATGCGGAACCAGGCTTACGATCACCACTTACCTGAGGTCCCGCATCGATCCCAAGCCTTGAGGGATACGGTTGGTTCGGTTTGGGGTCAGAATCCTCGGGTCCGATCCATAACCAGAAAAACTGGTGTTCCCGTGTATGGCTTTTTAAAGGGATCTGCGCACTGGATTTTCATTCTTTTTCCGGGCGGCTTAAGAAAATGGGAGAAAGTTTCGTGGTACCAGGGTAATCAATAGGAATAAAATTCGGTGATTGTTCCTTTTCCAGTCCCCCTGTTTAGCATGTGTTGCTCTCGGGCGACCAAACCGATTTGGCCCCTTCCCAAAGAAGTGCAGCTTCGGCTACCATTTGACAGCCCTTGCAGGCGAGCGTCTTTGGGAGACTGGGTTGAAGCATGACCAAAGCTCGCAACATCCGCAGCATCAGTCTCTCTCTGCGGATAGCGAAGTATTCAGTGGATGGTCCGGCCATGTCCCAAGGGAGCGACCAAGAGCCTTGGCCGACAGACCGCTGTCATAGGATCCAAACCAAGCCCCTCGCTTGGTTTGCCCCAAATAGGAGCCGACTCAGGCCTGCTTTTGGATCAAGGTTTGGTACCATCTCATATATTTGCCCTTTATATATACTGAAATTTTCGGATGCTAGCAAAGATTTAAATCCTATGTCTAAAGACCATTGGGTTGAGAGGAACGGGGAAAAGGAGCTCAGGGTCCCGCGGAGGCCAACATGCGTCAGGGAGGTTTCCCCGAGGGTTTCCCCGAGGGTTTCCCCGAGGGTTTCCCTTAAAATCCATGTGCAAAGTGGGGGGGGCCTCGTTCGTGGCTGGGCTCGTGAAAGCTGCGTTTCCGCTGGTTTGTGCTTGGATAGATGGAATATCCTGCGAGGCGGGACCTTAGTTCCACAGGTTGGCGGGTAGCTGGGCCAGGGTTGTTGGCAGGTGTGTAATTGGTTTGGTCTTTTGGTTCTGGTCATGTTTAGTAGGGGCCTGCAAAAAACAAAGTCTTTTGCTACCGCACCAGCGATTGGACAGAGGGCTGGAGAGTACAATTCGTGTCCGTTGGTGTGTCCGTTGGACCACATGGGAAAATGCCGCGGCCCAATGCCTCATTTCCAGTTTCCCTTGAGTGCTATTGAGTTGGATCTTTAGACTTTAACTTTTTGGGAAATCCATGGTTTTTCCATTAACCCCACAAAAAGTTAAACTTTTTGCAGAGGGGTCAACAGAAACCAAGTTCCGTTACTTCCCAAGCAGAGACGAACACCATGAAGCTGCCATGAACCTGACCTCGGAAAACATCAGGTCAGCTTCACTAGTTGTTGGGGGTGCATGGTTTGGAAGTTAGGAACTGGTTTCCCATGTCACAAGATTCAGGGGATTCAAATCCAAACCAAAACCACCAATCCACAGCACCAACCAAGTGTTCTCTGATGATAGGAGCTTCCATGTGAGCAACTGATGTGTTCCCTATTGGGGTTTGCCGGTTGCCTGTCGCTTTGGGGAAGTTCATATCCTATTATATGCTGTCCTTTTCCGTTGGTCATAGTGTCATCATCATGCATGTGATCTGTGAGTTCTATGCTTCCATGCGTGTTCGTTGGGGTCTGCGGATTCGGAATCCGTGCTTTTTTGAAGCCCTTCTGGGCCTCCATGTGTGGTTGCCTTGGGCATTTGCAGTTTTGCCTTTTCCATATGTTGCCTCGTGTGGGTTTCAACTCATTTTCCCTTCTTTGAGCTTTCTTGGTGCATCTTTTCTTTGGTGCAACTTGCCAACGGATGTTAGGACTTCAACTTTTTGCCAAATGGGTGTTCCCCTTAAACCACCAAAGCGTTGAGGTTTTAGCAGGGGAGCAGAAAGCAACCGAGTTTTTTTTTCTGCTTTGGGTCTGCCTTTTTTGTGCTTTTCTCATCCACTTGTGTTTGGTCAGGCGTTGAAGCGGCGTTTGGCCAAGGAGCATGAAGATCCCTCCATGGAGACCTTCGATGAATCGCAGTCCGCGAATCGAGAGGCACAAATCAGCAACTTGGAAGCGGAACCGGGCCCCTTGAAGCGCTTGTGTGCCAGGGAAATTGATGACTTACAGGTTTCCCTTGTAAAGCAGGTTTTGGGACATGGAGCCCTGGTCAACCTGCAGAGCATGAGGGTGGACCCTTTTACAAGGTCGCTCCCAGCCGTTCCTAAAAGATCAACCACGGAACATCCAATTGTTCTAGCTAACTTATTTCATATTTGTGCGACGTGTAACGATTGATTTATTCTCAAAGGGACGGGCAAACTTTGGGAAGTTCCAGATTCCTTGAGTTTCTTGGTTGGCTTCCTTTCATGCGGTCCTTTCATTTACCCGGGGGCCGTGGGAGCAACCCATTAGACTGCCCAGTTTGCCCGGACAGAAAGGAGAGAGCGAGAACATGAGTCAAGGTCTCAAAAGGAACATGAGCTTCTTGGTCCTCCTTTCCGGCAATAGCCCGCCCCCCCCCATGGGACGCAAATGACACGCGTAATGGGACGTTAGAGGGAAGATGATATTGCCATTTGGTGTGACCAAAATATCCTTCCAAACTTCATTGGCTTGTTGAAAGCCAAAGCTCTTGATGTTTCAACATTGCCTGTGGCGTCTACATAGCTGGCTGGAACTACGAACTAGAACAAGTAGTTTGAAGATCCATCCTTAGATGTGAGCCGATGTTGGAAAGCGATGGTTCCCCAGCTTTTTGTTTTGCAAAGGGCGCATCAGCTCTAGCAGGGGCTCGCTGTGAAAGCTGAGGAGTCCCTCTGACATATACCCTGTTTTTGGGTCAAGGTTTCATAATAATGTTCATATCGTTCTCTGAAATGATGACACAACTCAATGTTCTTTCTAGGTTTGGAGTTGACCATCAACCAACAATTTAAGTTTTGGGGCATGCGACATGGGGTTTGAACCAGTGGCTGAACCCTTCAGCACATGCAACCTTGCAAGTGTCTCA
>CAUJNA010003362.1:267500-277500 GCA_963377175.1 Effrenium voratum
GAATACGCAGGCGCGCTCGATGAAACATCCTTGAGGTCGATGGGGTGGCCACCATCAAACCAAAAGAAACATGGGTCCTTTACATTTGTTACACACGGGCCGTTTGCAAACTTGGGGCATTAGCTCGGGGGGCAAACCGTTACCATGGTAAAGATCCTTGGGGATCGCCTTCAGATTGTGTTGGTTCCCTTTCGCAGGTGGTTAGAGGGGGGGTTGCTGTAGTCTTGGCGGTTTGTTTTTGCCGCCCGAAAGACGGGTTTCCGACCACTTCGGGGATCCCTTTTGACACATCAGGTGATTCTGACTCACACCCCACTCACCCATTTCGCCAACTACCCCACGAGGACGGATCAAGATCATCCTCAACAGCTGGGCTGTGGTGCAGAAGAGCAATGCCCCGGAAGCCCAGGAAGACGCTTGCCTTGCGAAGAGCCGCATACCCGGGGTATGTTGCTTTGTATTTGAGACTAAGTATGGAACATAATCTGAAAAACCATTATCTGAAAAAAACCACGCGTTTGCTTCATAGGAATTTGGAGGGGCGACAGGTCCATCGGTTGAAAATAAGTGGCCATGCGCTTAAGGTTGGAAGGATGCCTGCGACCAGCATCCCTTTCCTGAAAGCAAAGCGCTGGTTTGGACACCTGAGCCACAATCAAAACCCGGGTAGATGAAGGTTAGTAAGGGGCAGTCCCAGCCGGAAATAGTTGCGGCCGCCTTTCTTATTCTTTACATGGTTCTGGGTTCACCATTTTTGTTCCATTTTGTTTGTGACTCACCCTGGTGAAACATTTGAAACATGTTGCTGACTTCTTGAGGTCCTGGACTTTAAACTGTTGGGGAAGAACGGAAAAGATCGTTTTTCACTGCCATGAGACCATGATTCTGACCGACTTAGCTTCCAATAGCGTATGTCACTCGCCCAAGGGCAAGACAACCGTAAACCAGGGTTAACAGTGACTAGCTGTTTGTTACGAGGAGGCAGTATGTTTCTGTCAATTTGTTCAGTGGCGCCCCTTGCCCTTTCATTGGGCAGGCTCTGATCATAGTTTACCCAAATAAGACATCCTCTTGTTCTACGCCGTATCTATTTTGCACGGTTTTTCGGTGGGGTTGGTATACTTAATGAATATTTGGGGCATGAAATGGTGCCTGGTTTTGTGGTGTGGTTGGTTGGTTGGTGGTTGTCTATGAAGCAAATAATTCGACATACCATCAACCACACCACAAAAATGATTCGCTTCATAGACGGGCCGATGGATCTGACTCGTTCGGAGCGCAGGGAGTGGCTGCGGAAGGAGAGGGAGGGGAGGAGACAGGCGAGGAGGTGCAGGTCGAGGAGGCGATCGTGGAGGACGGACGACTTGGGGCGATATCGGGTACTTCGTAAGCCTGCGTAATGTCAACCCCGGATGAATAAACCCTTGATTGATTAATAGGGAGGTGTCCCCTTTTAGTGGGGATTCATCACTTTCGAAGGGAACGTTAGGGACGGGTTTATTAATCCTGGGTCAACATTAACTCACTTCCGAATTGGGTGAGGTTAAGCCGGTCGGGTCGGGTACCACCCATTTGTCGAAAGCCAATTTTGTAGGACCAAATGGATTGAGCAAAAGACAGCCTCATTTTGTAGAGGCGAGTTTTCGCATAATATTGAGGGTCATGCTGAAGGGTTGGGTCCTGTAGGGATGGGGCTTGGTTGAATCGATTTTTGCTTCACAGCCTGCTGAGCCTTGTTACGAGAGCCCTGTTGAAGCTATGTTCATGTCATGCATTTCCCTGCAAAATGAGCGACCATGCCGTTCGGAGCATTGGTGCAACGACATCCCTAGCTTCAAGTTACATTGTTTAGTCACGACTTGGCAAGCGCAAAAGATCCTCCTCGCAGCGCAATCATTTCGGCGGCTTCCCTCGTACCCCTTGTCGTTTTTGTAGCCTTTTTAGCCGATCCCCAATTCTGTACAAAATGGCAGTTCCAACCCCACCCCATCCCCACCCGTAAATGCACAGGGAGGACGTTCCTTTTCAATATTGAGGATGAATATATACCTGCTGGAGAGGTGGTGTCTTTTTGCGTACTCAGGTTGAGGCCAAGATAGCCTTCCAATCATGCAAGTGGAGGGGTCGCAAGATGATCCGGGAATCCTTTCTGGAAACCCAAAGTGGAAAGAGGTTGCAGAAAGTCTCCTTGGGAGCCCCCAGTATGGCACAATCTTATGGCTAATAAGTACGGCCCCCCCCCGCCAACAAGTATATTCGGGCGGCAAAGTAAAAGTTTGTCAATAACTCAGTTGTTCAGTGGCACCAATTATGTTTCCTCTTTTTTTTGGGTGGCTGCCCCACTAAGAATGGCCGTCCCAAAAACGGGTTCCCTTTTTTTGCCAGGGTCACTGAACAACTGAGATAAGGTACATTCTGCCCCCGGGGTTCTACGGTCCTTGTCTAAATGGGGTTCCCCTTCCGCGGGCCAATGCTTCATTTGGTTTTTTGCATTTCCGGGAAAGGAATTAATTCAGCAATCTAAGTCTGGTCATTTAAGGATTAGCTTAGGTACATACATATACATAAACATATGTATATATATCTACATATATATATATATATCTACATACATATATACACATACATATACATACATATACATACATATACATCCATATACATACAGTTTCGATGGTATCAGTTTAGTATCTCTAAAGAAACCGACCATCCCTGAACCAACTCTAAACCACCGAAAACGCACCCTAAACCAGCCCGAAGCCCGACCCGAAACCCAACAAAACCCAGCGTGAACCACACCCGAACCAATCTTCACCCACCCTAAACCCACCCAAAACCAACCCTTGACCCTTCAAGAATCAAGAAACTTTAAACCCACCCTAAACCAAGCCTAAACCAACCCTAAACCACCCCTAAAGAAGCTCCAAACCCACCTTTAACCAACCCTAAACAAACCTCCCCAAACCTATCCTAAACCGGCAAACCAACCTAGACCAACCCTGAACCAACCCCAATCCCACAGGGAAGACCCCCTAAACCTACCCAAACTTACCCTAAACAAGCCCTAAACACAAGCTTAAACCGGCAACCCACTGGCAACGATACTGGGCATGTTAAAAAGATGTCGGGGATGTCGTCTTTGTTGGCGCAAGACGAGTGCATGTCAGCTTGTTGATTGGGCTGGGTAGCTGAAGTTATGGTTTCTAATGCATTTGAGTACATAGCAATTATGCAAAGTCTCCGGGTGCGCCAAGACGAGTGCATGTTGTTGCCACCGGGAGTGAACGAAAACTGAATTAAGACTCGACCCTTAACAATTTTCGAGCTTGAAAGGTGTTTGGTTTCTGAAGCAAGTCCTTTGAAGGCAACACATAGGGACACCCCCCCAATCACCCTTCTCAGAGTTGGAAATCAACCCTGTTGCCGACCGCAACCTGACGCCCTATTTGCCTCTTGGTTTGGGGTTGGAAAAGAACCGGGCTGCTGAAAGCAATTCTTTATCCTTACAGTACCTTGGTTTTCCAATAGGTATCGACTCGGATTGACCAACCCTTTTTACGAACAGCCCGGAAAAAAAGCGGGGTGGTCTCTTTGCAAAGAGACCAGCCTCTAAAGATGCTGGTGCTATTTGTTCCGACTCTTTGCGCAAAAACCAGTGGGGGTCAAACAAACATGGGGCCCCCCTCGATTGGGAGCTTCCTCTCGCGAGGAGAGCAACGTCAAAGAGGGAACAGGCTGGGACGAAGGGTCGAGACAGGCCTTTAAAAAGCTCTTGGATTCAATTTCTGGACTTTCTCTACTTTTTGGGAGGACCATTTTGGGTACCCCTTCGATAATGGGTGGGGGGTTGTTGTTTGGGGGAGGGCTTGTTGTTCGGGGGCAAATAAACAAACAAGTTTACTGGCAACAAAGACGTGCAACGTTAGCTTTTTTTGTCCAAAGTGAGAAAGAGGGGACGTAGTGGAGTCCGTCGGTTCCCCGGTGAATCGGAAACTTCGAAAAGGCTTGTTGAAAAAGTCGGGGCAGTCCCCGTAGTGAAAAGAAACAATATAGCGAGCTCACCTGGGGATACGAGCTCACCCTGATAAAGGTCCCTTGCTTGGGATTCCTCAATTCAGGGGTTGGAATTCTGTTAACAATGCAAAGCTATATGGCCATGGGTCAAAATCCCAGTTACCCCCAGGCATCCGAGTTCCCACTAAAATAGGTTCCAAAATGGGTGGTGAATTCACCTAGCACCCAAAATGATATCTGGGTTTTGACAACCACTGCCATAGGCTTCGCCCGCCACTCAAGGCACTGCTGGCCGGGAGTCTGGTGAGAAGGAGGGCGGAGGCCGGGCTGACGCCTTATTTCAGCTGGATACCAAACGCCCTGAACCAGGTCAGGGGGTCCTTTGGGGGGAGGGGAGTGTTTTTCCATGTAATTAGCTTGATCCATATTCAACTGGTCCCAGAAAATTAAAAATCGGACCCACCTGACCTTATCCCCAATATTCGGGCTGACTCGGGGCTGAGCCTAATATGTTCACCGAACACTAGGTCCATACTGCTGTGGATGGACGAAACCCTGCAACACCTAAGAAACCCCAGACCTGTAAATACCAACAAACAATGGCGTTGGTGTGAACGGATTTCGTCCATGCACAGCATCAGCTGAGTGATTTCATCAGCATGCTTCCTGAAAGCTGGGCTTTTTGGGGGGCACTTTCTGTGATACCAGCAGTTTTTGCCCTGGAAAGCGACCAGTAGTCATACTGTGGATGCACGAAATCCACTTCGCACCACTTCAAACCATGGGAAACCATTGTTTGTTGGTAGTTGCAGGGGAATCATCATTCCAGGGTTTCTTAAGTGGTGCAGGATTTCGTCCATCCACAGTAGGGATGGCCCACTTGGTGCCGCAGAATTAGCCATTTTCCACAACCATGTCCAGCGGCTTCAACACTGTTTGGTTTAGTTGGCTTTGCAATCAACATGAGCTTGACCCCCCAGTGCCCTTTCATGGACACAGGGCAATCCAGACTTGGGCACATGAAAGTTAGTAGGGTGAGTCTGGGTACAGGTGCGGTTGCCCCTTTACTCATTCAAAGGCGGGTGCCCCTTTACAGGGCTCCTTAAAAGATACATTTTGCCCATTTGAAACATGGCTTTTTCCACCAAAATAGAGGAACACCTCCTTACTTAAATTTGCATGCTTTGGGCACGCTGCTGTAGAGTCAGCAGCTTAGAGATCACTTCAGAGTCCTCATGCCAGATGGTAGTAGTTGTTCCTCTTCTGGTTTACCCCTCGTGCATTGCGGAAAATTGGGTCGCCCCGCATACCAGGAGGCCTGATTGATACAGAAATTAGATGCTCGACTCCTTTTGGCAACACATTGTCCCAAATTGTTGTTGGGCGCGAGCGACTTGGTTCGACTGGAACTTGGGCAGTTGTAGAAATCGCGCGCGGTTTTGCACCCGAGCTGCGCGAAATTCCGCCCAAAGTTGCGCCGAATTGCGCTTCCAACACGGGGAGCATGTTCAAAACTATTTGTTTGTCCGTATGAATTGGGCCTCCAGGTAAAGGCATGTGCCACAATGGGTCCCCGAAATGTTAAAATTTTACCAGGTGGTTTGCCTTTATTCGTAGCCCAGCAAGGGTCCCTCGTGAAACCACCAGCGCCGACTCCCTGAGGCAAGGAGATGAAGGTGCCAACCACCTTCAATGAGATGCTTCTCTTCAACGCCTCCGTCATGGGATATGGTGGCAGCAGCTGGATGAATATCGTGCTGCAGCAGTTTGATGACATGGCGCCTTGGACCGATGGCTGGCCTTCCAGGTGACCGAATCGCCAATTCGCCGTGAGTTCAAATCACTAGGTTCTCCAGTGCGGGAGGGTTCCCCTAAAATGGACTACAGAAAAAAGGGTTTCGCCTTAGTCTAACCTCTCTACTGGAGAACCTAGACTAAATGACGTGTCAGTTTGAACCTAAACCAGGTCAGACCGTTGCCAGAGTCCAGATTGATGGGGGGCCCCGCCGATTCCGACAGGTTGATTCGTCCGGGTAAACAAATGACATGTGCAAAATTATACTGCGCTCTGACATGAGTCAGTTTCGGCATGCGGGCCTGGTGCGGTGTTGGGAGGGTATCCATTTATGGGTGGAATTTATTGGCTCCGAGCCAGCAAACACCGAACGGGATAAAAGAAGTGAAAACAGGGGAATCTGGCACGCGATGAAACCCAGTTCGGCTTGACTAGGACAATTATCCTCCTAACTGGTCCAAGATGTTGTTCACAGTATCGACCGGTTTTGGATCCTGAAAATGGTGGCGCAAATGACGGTCCACACAAGGGGGCCAAGCCCCAGTTCGGCTTTTGTTAGTTCAATTGCCTTTTGCAAGGGCACTCAGACCAAAGAGTCTCGGTGCGAACGGAAAGGATCATGTTAATCCAGCGGTGCTTGCGCCGAGTATCATCACGAGTTGCTAAAGCGTAATCTAGGGGAAGATGCAGCTGAGCATCGGATTTCGATCGAATGAAAGGGGCACGCAAAAAGGGGAACTGCATGCAGTTTGAGGCGATCCTGGTGGGCCTTTGCTCGCGTAGGCTTTGTGTTCATAGTCTGTCGTTTTACCCCTCGCCGATTCCTTGAGCAAGCCATGTTTTATTTCGGTTTGCCAGGTAAAATCGATTTTGTTTCTTCGCCTAGGCTCCGCGCTCGAAGGGCAAATGGCGGAGGTGGGAAGTCAGAGCTGAGGTGAAGAATGTGGCCAACTTCAACAGGATGCAAGAGGAGTCTGATGTGATGTCTTTGGTGCTGGCTGCTCGGCGAGGTGCAAGCCCTTTATTTTGCAGGTAAAGTTGTGTGTGTGTGTATGTGTGCCGGCAATCTTCTGGTAGCGCGGTCGATTGGCTGGCCGGCACATTTGCGGCTGTACGCATGAACATTTGCCTGTAAGTTGCAAGCCGGTGCGAGCTGGTGCAAACAAGTTACTAATACATGGCTATAAATGGTGTAGTTTACACATAGCGGAATTAGTCACACAATTTGACGACAATTGGCTTCACGATGAGTCAACACAGTTAATTTGTACATAAAAGCCTACAGATGCCTGAAACGGGATACCCTACGGCTTCGGCAAGGAAGCAGTCAACTTTCCTGTTCTTGGTATGTTGCCTATGTTTTGTTTGTTTTTGTTTTATTTATTTTTCCAACAAACAGCCCACGTTTGGCCGAGTGCCAGGTAAGGTCAACCATCACACCTTTGTTTCTCTGAACTCGTGGTGATCCCTTCCCGTTTCCCAGCCATCCCAGTGGGTTCCAGTTACCCATATAGTAGCCTGGACCTTCATTCGTTACATCAATTTGTGTCCCTTGGGTGTTTCGTAGCATAAATTTGCTAGTCGGGCGTTTTTCGGGGGAACGGGCACAATTTTGGATTCGAGCAGTTTTGGCTACTGCGGCGGCTTCTCTCATCTCATATAGCCTGTTGCGTGGAAACATGTGAAACATACCCGCAAAACGGGCGCAAATACCCGCAAAACGAGCGCAAATACCCGCAAAACGAGCGCAAATCCAAAACATGTATTTTCCAAGAAGCCCGTGTTCACGAAACGAGCGCTTTTTGGGGAACGAGCACTTTTTGGATCATTGGGCGAGCACTTTTCTTTCGTGACACAAATTTATGTAACAATGGAAGGTCCAAGAGGTAACCAGCCTTTTTTTCTTTTGGTCTTCGAAGGCTGGTTCCCTTGGTTCCCTACGCTACAGGGAAATGGAATCACTGGGCATGTTGAGCAAACGAGTTGGAGCCATACCTCTTGTACTCTAGCCTTCCAGACTTGTTGCGCATTTGTTTGGCTGCCTTGCACGGCCACACAACACCTTCGGCTGGCGACTTCTGTTGCTATGGCAAATCATGTTGAGACGAAGGCCACGAGCTCTAACATATACTATAATGTTAACGCCGGATCCAGGAACTGATGGATTAATAGGGGAGTGTCCCCTACTTGGCATCCGAATCGCCTTTGTGGGTGACACGGACAGAAAGGAATCCAGGTGGCCGGCTTTCCGCTCATTTGACCGCGATGCGCGGCCCGTGTTGGTGGTGGCCGTGGTGGGCCTGTCATTAACCATGTCTTGGGCCCTTTCTTGTTGGGAATCCTTGTAGAGCTAGTCAACCATTCCTGGCGCCAATTCAATTTCCAGCCAATCTTTTGGGCCCCTATATCTTGATGCATTTGTGTGTGACATCACCATTCTATTTGTGTTTTTCTACTCGGTATACATTGCTCCCACCCCTAAAGCAAATGATTTTGAGAACCCCTCCAACTGTGCCCTAGAGCCCCTGTATTTCTTTCCCCCTACCTTTCACCCCCCCTCTCTCCCTTCCCCCCATCCCCCCTTTTGGGCGCAGAAAAAAGGAAGCAAAAACCGAGGCCAAGTACAAGGGCCGCATCGAGCTGTCTGAGTTCAAGGCTGTGACTTTGGCCTCCTTGAGATCGCTGCTGCCGCAACAATGGGACTCCGAGCATGAGGCGCCAAAACAAACAAAAAACGGCCGGCCGCGCTCAACTGCCGGGTTTTTCGTTACGAAGACCAGCTCCAAAGTGGGTTGCTTGACATGGTTTGCGTTTTTTGGCTCTTGTTGTTCGGAGGACATGATTTGTTTTTGATTCTTCCTTTTTCGGAGCCTGTACTAGTACAATTTTTGAGGTGTAGCTTGAAAGCTGTGGTCTCCAATTTCCATAGCGCGGTTTCTTTTGTTTGGCTATACTTGGGATGCATCAGCAGCATACCGTCAGAGGCACATGACAACCCAACCTCCCATGGTGGTCTGTGAATCTGCTTTGGTGCCCTTTAAGGGTCACTGAACAAATAGGACAAGTGCCCTTCAAGCGCATATTTTGGTCGGACATATTTCTATATAGGGTAGCTCGGTCAAACATAGGTGGAAACCTGATATCACTAGGTTTCGGCATGTTTCGGCCTGGTTCTTATCATTTGCCCCAGCGGCTCTTGGGGGGAAGCGGGGGGCAGGGCCATTGTTTGCGACATCGCCAATTGAACATCGTCCAAGGGGCCCAATATATGTATACGATATATATATATATATATATCGTTCCTTTTTGTTTCCGAACCACCTACCTTGAAGCCAGTCTGCTATTTGTCGGAAATGGGGTCCAGCAAGAGGGTGACCCCTAGTGTTCACTGCGCAAGCACAGTTCAAAGAGCTTCACCTGGCTTGATGTGTACTAGATTCATCGCATATTTTATGTGGGGATAAATGTTGTATGTAACTTCAAGAATGACACCCTCCAGTCACCCTTTCACTCCATGGTGAGTACTTCACCCTTGCTCGCAGGGTGTCTTACTCGCGAGGTGGCCTGGTGTTGGCTCTGGGAGAACATCGAGACGTTGCTCAGCAACATGCTGGGCAAGACCCGGTTGCAGGAAGATGCCTTGGACAAATTTTACTCGACGCTCGGCATGAAGAATCTGGCCGTTTCGGTTCTATGCGTTGGGTTTTTTTGTTTGGGACCCGCTTCTCGTTTACAACCTTGGGCCCCATGTTGATGCTTCATGTTTTGGGGAATTCTCAAAACCTCACCGAGGTCAAGCAGGACTCAGACTGGAGTGGTCTTTGATACCTCTGAGCCTTTGTGGCCTTTCGAAGCAAATTAATGTTGACCACATATTAGTCAACCCCGGTTTATTAATGGGGGGTGTATCTGGGTTTAGTGGGGGATCATCACTATCGGAGGGAAACACCCCCCTATGAATGATTTATATGGGGTCAACATTAGCTTCCACACCCATCCGGGCGGGTCTCCTTCTCATTTCGCTCCGAATCAGCCAGCGGCAAGTTATGAGGCTGGGCTCGAAAAAAGGGATCCCCGCACATGTGCTTGGGGCAAAAAACAAAAACCTTTTGCCAGGCTTCATGTTCCACATGTGGGTTTGTCTTAAAGAAGGGGAAAACCCTGAAATCGAAAGTTTGGTTTCTGTTTGAA
>CAUJNA010003362.1:282500-297500 GCA_963377175.1 Effrenium voratum
CAAGCAGTCCGCCACTCGCAGCTCGGAGATCCTGAAGAGACGGCACCTGAAGAATTCCTGAAATCGAAGCGGGGCGCTGTATTTTTGTTACGAATCCTTGAAAACACTTAGACAAATGTAAAGGGAAGTCGCCTTTTGAGGCAAACCATGGGGTGGTTTGAAGGGACAGCCGAAATGAACGCTATTTGGGGGCACACACATTTTGACACATATCGATACCCATTTGAGTCCAGTCGCCGGGCATGCAGTGGTCCCCTTCATGGTTTATTTGAGTATTCCCATGTTGGTGTCACGAAAGGGGGCCATTTTCCACAAACAATGTTTTACATCAGGTGATGGTCTCTGGAGGCTTGTTTTTTTCTCTGTGGGTGGGGGTCTCTTAGTCAGCTTCCCTCTAGTTGGTCGATTGGATTGGTGGTTTGGTGGTTATTCAGTGGTCCGTGGTTTCCCATTTACCCTCCACAAGAACCAGGGGTTACTTGACTCAGGGCCCATATTCGCCCCGGCAATGTTAAAGCTACCGTCCTGTCAGGGGTGCCATTGGGTGGACGTGGATGCCATTCCCGAGTTGGATTCCACGCTCCTCACGTACCGACAAAGGGAGCAATCTTTGCATTGCCCGACTCGACTCACCTTTGCTTGGTGGTTCCCAGCCATCCCCTTATTTTTTTAGCCTTTTAGTGTTTTGTGGGGATCTCCATTCAACCCACTACAAGCTAGTCACTTTTAGCGGGGGATTTGAGGACAGCCCAGTTTGGTGTTCCATCATTTTCCCTCGCAAAACTTTCAACTCGTTCCCTCACGTTCACATCTTGCCCGCGGGGCCGGATTAGCTTGGCTCGGTTTACTGTCACGGTGCACCCGAGGCGTGTTCCCCACTCGCCCACCCACCCAAATGCAGCCCATACGCCGTAAGGTTCCTCAGAATGAAAGTCAACCCCATGAAAATCCCTCGAAATGTCCATCGCATTCTCCGGTGAATTTCAAATTTGTGTTTTTGTTTTGAGCGTTTCTTGGGACCGTTTTTAGGATTTTTGAAAGCGACACCGCGAGGAACAGCACAACTTGTACGGGTCTTATTTTGACACGGACCCTGTCAGCCTTCAGTCTTGTTCGGAAGACGAGTATGGCGACCGCCCGCCTGTTCCGCGAGGTATCAACTTTGTGGCCGACAAGATCATTTGCTTGACCTTGGACCCTTGGCATTTGTGCAAGTTGGGGCCCGTTTGGGTATGCATTTTATTCGCTATTTGGGAAGATCGGTTTGCGTGCGCGTGCGCCTGCGCATGCACGCGGGCGCGGGCGCGCTGGCGCGCGTCTGCGCGTGTGCGTGTGTGCGCGCTGGCGTGCGTGTGCGCGTCTGCGTTGTGCGCGTGTGCGCGTGTGCGCGTGTGCGCGTGTGCGCGTGTGCGTGTGTGCGTGTGTGGGTGTGTGGGTGTGTGGGTGTGTGTGTGTGTGCGGAGTGACAGAATGCCCTGTCACCACCTTTTCGGTTCCTCAGCAGGGGGCGCAGGGAGTTTCAGCGAGTCCTGCGCCAACGAAGACGCTCGCTGTTAACTCGTGATATCCAGCCTGATCAGCTGGACGTACCTGCAATTGTGATGTTTGTGAATGTCCTTTTGGTCCCCCCCCCTGAACTGCCGTTGCTTCTGTGTGTCCCTGTTAAAGTAGCTACAGGGAAGCCAAGCGTTATGCGAGTCGAAGCTCATCATACTCGAGACTTATCAGTTGTACTCGAGACTCATCAGTTGTACTCGAAAGATTAGCACTCTCCATTTGGAGTTTAAGTGTGTACACCCCATTCGTGGGGAATCCTCGGGTGTACCCATTGTGTGACCCCGGGCCGGCTCTGTCGGAAAATTTGACCTCAACGTGCTTATCATAGAACAGCGGAATTTCACATTTAACCAGGAACGAGGTTTCACTAAAGGGAAGACAGCGGTCAGATCATAGAGACGTCTCACCACTGATGTTTGCGTTTGCTTGCCATTTGTTGGATTCGCTGATACCTTGCCGTTGCATGGATTTGCATGTTGTCTGATACGTGTCTCTCAAGGTGGAAGCGTGAAGATTGAGAGTCGATTTTGTAACCATGTCTCGACGTGATGATCGTGATAGATCCAGGACTCGGCGCAGACGTGATCGGAGTACTTCTCCTCAAGCTCGTAAAGCACACCGACGTGAACACAATGACCACCACGTCTCGGAAGGCATGGATTGGAACAACCTGGTATCTTGGCAACACAATTCCGGCTACAACTCTGCCAACAATTTCCCGATGATGCCCACCAATTTTCAATCGACTCATAGTCCCACACAGCAATTCCAACATCCAGCGATCAACTGCATGATGCCGATCCCTCCAGACCCCACGCCAACGAAGTTCATGCCACCCGTGATGCCACCACCGGTCACTACCCCGCAACCTACACCGCCACCTGGACCTCCTGCGGCTCTACCGGTTCGTCCTCAGAAAGCCTGGCTTACACCATCGCCTGACTGGACACCTGGAGATGGCATGTTTGATGTCAATCAGCTCTACAACTTCAGCCTGCCCATGACCGTTGCCAACACTCCACATGGCAACCTGCGCGACATGTCAGGCATGGATATTCGTGACGTTCGCCTGGTTCAGGTTATTCATGGGGGCCTCACCAACTGGCTGCTCCGACCGTTCGCTCACGGCAGATTCGTGACGTGGGAAGGCTTTCGCACTCGCACCGAGGCCTTGCTTTGGAGTACCTGTTCCAAACTACTACGACGGTCACAGTCGATCAACCTGCTCACCCTGGAAAAGGACCTTGCCAACTCGCTGGGTCTCAACATCGATGACTTCAATCAGCGGATCAAGGTTCATGACCATTTGGCCAGCTTGGTACTTCAATTTCTTCAGCAACACCACGCTTCTCTCACACCTTCCACCCAGACAGATGACATGGTCAAGAAGCTGCTCCAGGCTCAGTATTCAGCATCGCTGCGCGCTTCGACCTCCCCCACGATGGCAAGCCAGAAAGATGATGCAGAGTTGGTTACACCGCCACCGGTCAACCACACACAATCCTCGTCACCTGCCAGCTCCCTCCCTACGGCCAGCGCAGCGGCCCTTGATGGCAAGTCGTTTGATAGCACGGTGCAACCCCGGATCATTCAGTCTCTTCACGGAGTGTCTTCACCGCCGTCCAAGCCGGCGGCGTCGCGATTGCTCACCATGCACAGCACGCCGGAAGAAGTTGTCAAGTACTACACATGGACCAGTGAACAGCCACGCCTTTATCTCAAGCAATCGCCCACAACCACAACTTTGACGTCACTGGTCAAGTGGGCCAATCAACCGTCCCGGCTCAACGGCAACAAGTCATTAGATTCCATGGCGACGCAGCTCCTTCAGGCGCGTCAACGCATGCCGAAAGGCGACGCACCTACTCTCGGGGCGATGGCGGCTTCGTGGGGACTGGAGCCCGGCTATCTCACCAAGCTCACTGAGAAGGCATTGAGTCACCTCATCGTGACCGCTCGCTTACTCAGCGGATGACCAGGCATCTTAACGACCTTCGTTCTCTTATGAGCCCGGAGCGGCAACCGTGTCACGGATGAGTCAAGGTTAAAACTCGTCCGTCAACTTTTTGCGTTGCATCAGTTTGATCTTGTGCTTGGTTGTGCTTGCATTGCCTTGTGCGTGATTGTCTGTGCAGCTTGTATCCATGTCGCCGCCTTATGGTAGATTTCATTGGTTGCATTTTCACCATGTTGGCTGAGCTTCGCCGCTGTGGAATCTATGATGATGTTGCACAATGGCAGTCTCTGGACAACTTTTTACACTCGTTGACTATGTTCTCTACGTGCTGGCAATACTGCTTCCCTGGACTACCAACACCGCCGATACCAGCTGATGAGTACGAATCAATCACACAGCTACCGTGGTTGGGCCTCATTCTGGAAGTCTTAGTTGTGGTCCGGATTGCCCTTCAGATTCCGAATCACGCTATGTCACACTCTCAACACACTGTGGCCAACAGGTATGAGCTTCATAGATGTCGATGCACTGCCTATTTATTGATCAGTTTCTTGCAACGTCTCATTTCCCAAGATCATGGCTACTTTCCACCGTTCTTTGAAGTCCTTCACTTCTACAAGGCTTCTCTCTTGTGTGAAATTATGCACTCCACTTTTGCCGACACGCGACATCTTCGCTCATTGCGGGCACGGTTTCCGGACCTCTATGACTTCATTCACGATCCAGGTCATCATCAACAACCGTGCGTCTACATCCGACTTTCCCCATGGCACACACCTTACTACGTTGGTGCGACTGATCAGGATGTTCTACGACGTGAACACTCACGCAGTCGCAAATTTCTACAACTACTTCGGGGACGTCATGCCTTCTTCGAACCCGCGCTTCACTACTGGAAGCGGTCCAATACTTACTGGCTCTTCTGTGCTGTTCCGGTTGAGATCAAACTTCCCGTTTCCTCGGTTTGGGTCCAGGAAAGCAAGTGGCAATACCTGCTACGCCCGCATTTGAATGCACCCTGGGCACACAGACTTCTACGAAAGGTGGGCTTCCGGGAACATCTCGTTGATTTTCGACGTCATTCGTTGTCGTCTCCCACTTCCCTCGGTTTGCACAAACGCTTTCGACGACGACTACATCCGGATCTCCAACGGCAACTACGTCCCGACATGCTGGATGACATTCAGGCCCATTACTCTATTCTCTATCAGCTGGGATCCAACACATGTGCATCGTTCCAACCCATGCGTGACCTTCTGTCGGCAGCTTTCCCTCCTACTCAGCTTTACTACTTTCTGCGGCTCTCCGTCTTTGTCAACGAGCCCTTCCGCTCCAAGGCACAGAAACTCCTCGCCCAGGTGTTACGAAAACGACAGCTACAATCACCCACCACTTTGACACAACTACTCCTACCGCCTCTACATGTCCGGAATTGGAAAGCTCAACTTGGCACATGGTTACAAAGCTGGATTGCTTCTCATCGTGATTTGTTTCCCTCCCTTTTCCTTCCAAAGATCCGGGTGGTGGAAACTCGCAGTGCCACGTTGGGCAACAAGATCTACAACTACCGCACATGGCAGCGCAGATGGACTCCTGAAACATCTTTTCCGTGTCGCTGTTTGGACATCAATGATCACCATATACACCGAGTACATGGACATGCTGTAATGGTTGATGAGTTCTCACGCATCAATGCGGACATTGACATGGAAATCACGGCCGCGTCAATGAAGGATCAGTATTTCGGTGATGTCGACTTGTTACATCAACGTTTCACTACGCAACTTCGCAAACTTGCTCGTCGCTGGCATGTGCATGGTTCCAGTCTTCTTGTTGATCTGCAGCCGGTTTTGACTCAATTGATGGACACTCATCGATCTAACCTTCAAGATCGTGCTTATTGGTCATCGACATCATTGCAGCGCACCGTGGCTTCTCTGTCATCGTGGGTTGTAATTCCCGCGGATCATTTCCCCTCTCGCGCACATGTGATTTGTCCGTCCCTGTTTGCCATACTGATGCGGAAGACCTTTTGCTCGGGAGATGTCTTTTCGCTATGTCGTGAATCCGCAGCATCTTTTCGCTCTGAAGTGGTGACTACGGTACCTTCCCTCCTACGTCAGCGATATGCATGGGGACTTCGACTTCAAGCACCGTTGCCCACAGCTCGCATCCTTCCAAAGCCGACCAAGGACTGGCAGAAAGCACGACCCATCATTTCATTCTTTCGCACGTGGGCAGCTCCCTTCCTCACGGTCTTCGGCGCCCTCATATTTGAACTTACCAAAGCTACTTTTCCCGACATTGCAGGTCAACTTTCAGTACAAGAACTTGTCCAGCAGCTGTGGGAGTCGCTGTCAAAGGCTGATCCCGATGAATACATCCACCTGGTGTCTCAAGACCTGTCAGGCTTCTTCACGTCCATTCCTACGGAACGCTTCCACCAGGCACTACAGGTGCTTCTCCATCGGTACGATCAAGTTGTTGGCCTTCGCAGATCCTCTCAATGGTCAGTGTTCGAAGTAAAGTCTGATCATCGACGCCGTATGTTCAAAGGAAAATGGCGCCGTCAAACAAAGATCCCTCGAACTTTTCATGAACAAGATCTCCGGCACCTTCTGGACTTTGTCATTGACAACAGTCACTTCGAGATCAACGGATACTTGTTCCGCCAAGAACGGGGAGTCGCTATGGGATCACCAGCCGCGCCACCGCTCTGCAATCTTGCCACGGTTGAGGATTTCTTCTGGCACCAGACAATGTGTTCTCTGCGTTTTCGCATGCCCGATATCGGTGTGATCTGGCATGAGCGCTACGTCGACAATCGTTTCATTCTGCTACGTGATTCTGCCCCACACTCGCCCGTGCTCATGAATTTTCTTTCCCTGGAATTTTATCGCCCACCAGTGATGCTTGAGGTTCAACATGATGACAAAGTGCTGGGCTATCGATGTGATTCTTCTTCCAGAACTATTACACCACAGCTACCTGATCATCCCTCCCAAATCAAAGGAATTCGGAGTGCCAATGATCAGATGTTTACTTATTCTTCTTGGTCTTCTCGCTCCTGGCTCATCATACGTGGTGCACAACCTGCGGTTCAGCAACAGCAAGGACTTAACGCTCTCAAGCGCCTTTATGAGGCCAAAGGTTTCGATCCCCACCTTCTCCGTGACGTTCGGCGTCGACTCGGGACAAAATCTGCATGTGAGCTTGTCATGTTGTCTCTTCTTGTGCACGCTTGTGATTGTTGTTGATGTATTGCGTTGTGTCTGCATGCAGCTGGCTCAGAACCATGGCGGAGTACACGGTCACCAGTCTCTTACGCTCAGACGGATCAGTGCAAACTACGAGCCGCGTGACGCTGGATCACCTTCCCAACTTCATCAACGGCAATGAGATGCAAATGTTCATCCGGACACACGGACTAGCACACCAGCAAAGTGTACAATCCCACGGCCCATCCCGTGACGCTCCGGCACTTGGATCTGAGGCCAACATCCGAGCGGTACGCAATCACACCGGAAGGACACGTTCGCGCTCACCCAGGTCCCGCCATTCCCGTATCAAGCTCGGAGGACTGGGGTGAATGGAAAAGTGATGGGAGGCGTGCTCATGGTGATCAAAGGAGGCCCCGCTCGCCTACGTTGCCTCCCGCTCAAGTCAGTCCATCCGAGAACCGCATTGTGCTGCTTCCTCTCTCAGTTCGACAGCATGTACCCGATTTTGGCAGGCATCGCTTCAAGCTGCGCACTGGTTGCCGGGTCGAGGAAATTGCCATCGTAGTGAACGATGTCCTTTACTACACCTTGCCCTCGATTGCCGCCTTAGTGTTTCCTGAACCTGAGCAGTGGAAGAAATCGTGGGAGACGGTCTACAGGAGCCTCATGCCGCATCGCCGCAGCATCATCGAAGATGAGCAGCGGGTCAAGTCCATTTCGGAGTTTCCATTTTCTCCGCCACCACATGGCGTCCCGGGACGCTGGACGGATCAAGTGGTCAGAGAGATTTCCGACTACTTCCAGATCTCCCCGAAGTCACTGCCGCAGCAACTCATCGTACAGCTTGGCATTTGCGAAGAAAAATGGCCATATATCCGCAGGACTGCACGGACGTTTCACCACTTCACGACGGACAAAAAGAACTCCCAAAAGAACCTATTCGGGATCATCTTCTCGTTTGAGCCGCGCCGATTGCTGCCGGACAAGCATCGCACTCAGTCACAGTCGACGTTTTTCTGGTCCCACAATACCAATATGCAGGCGGCCATGAACATCCTGCGTGATGAAGAGCTGATCAGACCCTCAAAATGGCAAGAGCACCCTTCCCCCAACCGCGAGTGCTCAAACTGGAACGATGTGTGGTTGCCTCCGATGGGATTTTACTGCAGGGGCAGCCTTCAATCTCAGGAAGCGGCAGTCCAATCAGCAGCGCAGTTCGCGGGAATTCACACTGAACGCCCCGTGTGCATTGGTGGAGCCGCAAGACTCCGGCAACAGCATTGCACCATACCCCGTGGCGGAGTGTACGCAGACATAGCTGCTTCCCATTACTATGACTGCATTCACGCCAAAGATGGCAGGTGGAAACTCCGATCATCGATTGCGGTGCCCAGCTACATGGGCATGTTCTGGTGAATGACTATGGCAATGCAGTCTGACACCTCTTTTTGCACTGGCCCACCGTGGTTTGTGCCCTGACTTTCATGGTGTACATCATGACGCTCCTCTTCCGGAAAAAGCGTATGGGGTTGCCTGAGGCTCATGTCTTGATGAAGTGTGTTGCATGCTTGTTGTGTTGCTTGCCGTCGCCGCATTTTGAGTAGACTACTGATTGACTTGGCCCTCTCTCTCGCATCTTCACCTACATTGTGATGGATCATGGGGACCTTTTACGTGAATGTCGGCACATGCTGCTTGCCATCTCGTCGCAAATCAGTCTTCTTCTGGCCGGACTGCAACGTCTTGAAGGCCAGCAGCGGCACCCACAGCCGCCACCACCGCCACCGGTTCCTGACGGCCAACTACCGCCGCTACCCCCGCCATCTACGACGCCACCGCCCTTGCCGGCAACATCAGTCCGGCCGGATTACATGACAGCACCGGTCACTCTTGTGGCCACCTCAGACAACCGTACGGAGCACCCTGCTCACGTACGCACGGTGAGTATCAGTACTTCCTGGGAGCACAGACGGAGGAGAAGGTCCAGACATCGGGAGCCTCATCGGCGTCGATCTCGCAGTCATCACCGGCGACCTCCTGGCCGACCTGACGACGCGGTTCCCACGTCCCGCCGCCATGCCTACAATCCGAAGTACCCGCCGGCAGTCAAGGCCATGCCGGCGTGTCGACCATCAGGTCTGTCGTATGACCGTTGACGGAACACCAGCGGCAAAAGGACCTCAGTATTTCGGCGCATGCATGTTCGCAAGCATCATGTCTTCGCAGTTCCGCAGCCTTACTTGCTTGATTTGTCCTTGCTGTGTGTTCATTTGCCATGCAGTTGTCAGCCGAGTTTGTGAGTAACCTGGTGGCGGTACTCAATGTCCTTGCGTCCCAAGTTGCGACAGCTCTGGACACCCTGAACTTCGCCCTGATGACCGAGCGAAGCCATCCGTCAGACACTCGAGTGTCTCCCAGGGCACCACGGAACTCCAGGCACGGGCTGCGCCCTCGCATCATCACAGAGCGCATTTCGTCTGACCGATCCCGCTCTCCTACTCGAATTCGAACCCGACCTTTGGACACTTCATCCACCTGGTATATACCGGCCTTATCCCCGCCTCGTGCGGCACATCGGGATGCCGCTGACAACAATTCTGGTCGTCGGCCTGAATCGATGTTGGATCACCTGCCACCACCACGGCCGCTTGCTCCCTTAGCCCCACACGGCGGACGCGAACCAGGACAGATGACGCCTACGACACCTGACTCGGATTCTGATGGCTCAGTGCGTCCTCATCCAGGTGCCTCGTCGTTCCGACCGTCTCCTACGGTGGTTCATGGACCTCGGGAACTTCTACAAGAATTCACCATTGCACTTCGCAATGCACACCGTGAACCTTTTTACGGCATGGACACAGGGTGAGCTGGATGAGATGGTGCGACGGAAGAAAGACAAGGATTCCAGGCCCACCTACAAAACCATTGCTCGGTTCCTTCAGAAGCCCATTGAGGAAGTCAAGCAGGCATGGAAGGTCTATCAGCAACTTGAGGCTCGCGGCTAGGAACCCGGTCATCAAATGCAACAGCGACCACAGGAGGACTAAATGGTAGGCCGTGGCGGTGTATTCGGTTAGCGCTGCAGGTTGTTGTGACGGTTGGGATTGCAGTCATTACTGATCACATGAAATTTGCTTGCTTGCACTTGACTGGCATTTTAACCAGTGTAATATTGCTTGCCGTCGTGGGTGTTGCCGCTGACTTGGATTGAATGCATGACTGAGTTGCTCAAATCATGTCGGAACAAGTCGTACAGACGTACATTACTTGGACCCATGGAGCGCAGCCGACGTGGTTACAGTTTCACGGACCAGGTGCCCTGCTTGACAGACCCATTCGGCAGACTACGTCACCTCCGCCCCCACCAAGTTTCCCACTGCTTCTTCCACCTCCGCCTCCTCCACCACCACCACCACCGGTGATTCTACACCCACAGTTTATGCCCTCAGTGCGGAGCCCCTCGATCTCAGCTCCTCGCGGACAATCCTGCCCTGCCACATCGAAATCGCAGCGCACACGCCGCTCGATCTACAGCACTGACCATTCCCGTGATGAAGAGCTACGCAGTCCAGGGCGTTCATCCAAACGATCTCGGACAGCATCCGCTTCTGCACCGCGGAGATCTCGGCGGCCCTTTACCGTGTTCCCCTCCAAACGTGCTGCCCGCCCATCGCTGTCCCCATCGGCAAATTGCAAGCATTACTGTCATGCCTTCCTGCGCCATGGGCGGAAATGTCTTTCCCCTTGTGCTCGTAGACGACCAGGACATTCTCATTGCAGGTGTGCGCGGCATCAACGGCGGTGAAGCTTAGGCGTCGTATATTGCAAGCCTCGCTGCTGTGTCTCACCTTGAGTTTGAAAAGTGGTCTTGCATTGCCTTGGTTGACACTCCAGCTGTGCGCGTCATTGCATGTGTGTCTTCGCCGCAGATTTTCGATTGCTTTTAGCGGCCGCGCGATAGCCTGTCTTGCCGCTATGAACCCTCAATATTTCGAGTACCAGATCGACAGAGGAGTGGAGTGGATTCGAATTTACTCACCGGGCACGTGGCGACCCGTTCCCGATGATGCTCCAGTGCTCGCCCCGGTCTACGCTTCCACCTATCGGGAGTGGCGCAGGTCATATCGCTTCCAAGTGTACTGGTCCGAAGACAGCACCGGAGGAACAACAGCGGATCCCATTGTCACGCCCAGTTCGTATGTGTCCTACCACGTGTGGGAGTACCGAGACTGGCAAACACGAGGGTATCAACGACTTGGAGCTCCTTTACCAGCCATTGGACCCGCGACGCTCGTGAATGCAGACGCCAATTCCTCGGTGGACTCATCGGTTCCGGATGGGGCGTGGCGAGAGCCGTCACCACCACCATTCTATGATCCTTGGAACGATTCGGAGTGATACTTGGGCAACATGTCGGATAAAATGACGCGGTTGTGCTTGCTTTGTGTGCGATTCCATGTTGGGTTGTCTTGCTTGGTGTTGTGCGTTCCGTCTCCATTTGTTCGCCGCTTTCATTTGACTTCGAGCGGCTTGCCTGGTTGATATGTTCAATTGTACAATGTATGGCGCAGCACGATGGGTCCTGCCTCGCTACTTTGACTACGACATCGCCAATGGCCCCGCGAATACGAGTGTTGAATGGATTCGGATCTATGTGCCGGGTCCGTGGCATCCAGTCGCCGAGAACACCTTGGGACCAGCCCCGGATGACTCAACCACCTATCGGGAATGGCGCAAAGTTTACCACTTCGAAGTGTGTTGGCCGAGGGATAGCACAGGCGGCACCAATACAGGTACTGTTTCGCAGCCGGTCTCTTATGCATCCTTCTATACTTGGCACTATCGAGACTGGGTCACCAGGGATACCAACGGCTGGGTCGTCCACACCCTAGCATTGCGCGGCCAGTTTTCGCTTCCGGCGCACCGGACCTCATGTACGCTGGATTGACCTCCTCGTCGGCATCCTCCAACTCGGATGGTGGCTGATGCTCGTCCTCGCCTTCCTGGGGAGTCTGTTCAGTTCAATTCGATTCTGGAGATTGACTTCGACACCGGAGCCGTGCATTGCTGCAAAAGTGATTTCTTGCACTGTTGTTGTTGTGTCTCTTTCAGTAATTGTTGTCTGCAGCCGTACACCTATCAATTTGTCTTTCCGGGTTTGAGTTGTCATGCCGTGGCTGGAATGGTGTCCGGACCCTCAACAACCAGATGCCCAGTGGGTCAAGATCTTTCATCCGGGATCATGGACTCCACATGACGAACATGATGCTCCACCTCCACCGCACACGGATAGAGAGTGGAAGGAGTTCTATGCCCCAAGCCCGGACCAAGACGGTGAGCAGCCCAATGTCACCATGTGGTACAAAAGAGACTGGGCCACAGAGGGCTATCGGAGAGTCGCTGCCCCTCAAGCTGGTCATGACTTTGATTCTATGTCTTTTCCTGATCATCACAGCGTGTCCACGCAATCCGCGGCATTGAGTATGTCACCGCAGATGTTAGAAGCGATCCTTAGATCCTCGGATGCGGCGGATTTCTCTACCGAAGATCTGACTCGTCTCCAAGAGGGGATCTCTCAACAACTGACAGCTCGCGCACGTCACGCTTCCCAACTACATCAACCTGTACGTGCATCTCGTGGAATCACACCATCGGAGACTGTTGGGGTCTCTGACCCATACCGACCTGTTAATCCTCCCGACAGCTGCAAAGCCAAGGCGAAACCTATCTTCGAGCTAAATGATGACTAGACTCACGCGAGTGGGGCAGCGTACAAAATAAGGGTGGTTTTCACACTTGCATTACCTTGGTTGTTGCTTGTACATGGTTGTGCATGGTGCCTGTTCCTTTATCAGCTGGATCGGAGCCCGCGATACGCCCTGCCTCTTACTTCGACATGGACATCGAGGATTCGAAGCAGCACCCATGGCTCGAATACTCGGTCTGGCAGGATCAGGAGTGGGTGCGGATCTACACTGCAGGACAGCCTCAGCGATGGCACCACGGAGAAACTGTACCTGATCTACCAGACAATTCTTTTCGGGAATGGCAGCGGGTGACTGATCCCAATGGGCGCACTGGTGAGCACGGTCAGGCATGGACCATCCGCGACTGGCAGCATCAGGGATACCAGCGCATTCTGTCTCGAATGGAGTCCTTCACTACTCATCATTCGCATGATCAATCTCTTGGTGAAGTTCGGAATTCCGATGCCATTCCAGTTGAGGAGACGTTCACCTATGCTACTCCGTTTTCTAATGGTGATCGCTCGACTGCTTCACAACTCGCTTCAGTCCTCTATGGCGACACTCGTAATGCTCAACGTGGTGATCTCTCGTTCCCGTCTTCTGAGCGGGTTAGGGCTGTTTCTCGTTCCCCTCGCCGCGGTGGATTTTTTGGTCAACGATAGGGACACGCGGTTGAGCATGTGATCTTCCTGCAGAAAAGGAGACTCCTCGCCCCTCATTGAGGGGCGTGTGTGTGCGGAGTGACAGAATGCCCTGTCACCACCTTTTCGGTTTCTCAGCAGGGGGCGCAGGGAGTTTCAGCGAGTCCTGCGCCAACGAAGACGCTCGCTGTTAACTCGTGATATCCAGCTTGATCAGCTGGACGTACCTGCAATTGTGATGTTTGTGAATGTCCTTTTGGTCCCCCCCCTGAACTGCCGTTGCTTCTGTGTGTCCCTGTTAAAGTAGCTACAGGGAAGCCAAGCGTTATGCGAGTCGAAGCTCATCATACTCGAGACTTATCAGTTGTACTCGAGACTCATCAGTTGTACTCGAAAGATTAGCACTCTCCATTTGGAGTTTAAGTGTGTGTCTGTGTGTCTGTGTGTCTGTGTGTCTGTGTGTCTGTGTGTCTCTGTGTGTCTCTGTGTGTCTCTGTGTGTCTCTGTGTGTCTCTGTGTGTCTCTGTGTGTCTCTGTGTGTCTCTGTGTGTCTCTGTGTGTCTCTGTGTGTCTCTGTGTGTCTCTGTGTGTCTCTGTGTGTCTCTGTGTGTCTCTGTGTGTCTCTGTGTGTCTCTGTGTGTCTCTGTGTGTCTCTGTGTGTCTCTGTGTGTCTCTGTGTGTCTCTGTGTGTCTCTGTGTGTCTCTGTGTGTCTGTGTGTGTCTGTGTGTGTCTGTGTGTGTCTGTGTGTGTCTGTGTGTGTCTGTGTGTGTCTGTGTGTGTCTGTGTGTCTGTGTGTGTCTGTGTGTGTCTGTGTGTGTCTGTGTGTGTCTGTGTGTGTCTGTGTGTGTCTGTGTGTGTGTGTGTCTGTGTGTGTCTGTGTGTGTCTGTGTGTGTCTGTGTGTGTCTGTGTGTGTCTGTGTGTGTCTGTGTGTGTCTGTGTGTGTCTGTGTGTGTCTGTGTGTGTCTGTGTGTGTCTGTGTGTGTCTGTGTGTGTCTGTGTGTGTGTCTGTGTGTGTCTGTGTGTGTCTGTGTGTGTCTGTGTGTGTCTGTGTGTGTCTGTGTGTGTCTGTGTGTGTCTGTGTGTGTCTGTGTGTGTCTGTGTGTGTCTGTGTGTGTCTGTGTGTGTCTGTGTGTGTCTGTGTGTGTCTGTGGGTGTCTGTGTGTGTCTGTGGGTGTCTGTGTGTGTCTGTGTGTGTCTGTGTGTGTCTGTGTGTGTCTGTGTGTGTCTGTGTGTGTCTGTGTGTGTCTGTGTGTGTCTGTGTGTGTCTGTGTGTGTCTGTGTGTCTGTGTGTGTCTGTGTGTGTGTGTGTCTGTGTGTGTCTGTGTGTGTCTGTGTGTGTCTGTGTGTGTCTGTGTGTGTCTGTGTGTGTCTGTGTGTGTCTGTGTGTGTCTGTGTGTGTCTGTGTGTGTCTGTGTGTGTCTGTGTGTGTCTGTGTGTCTGTCTGTGTGTGTCTGTGTGTGTCTGTGTGTGTCTGTGTGTGTCTGTGTGTGTCTGTGTGTGTCTGTGTGTGTCTGTGTGTGTCTGTGTGTGTCTGTGT
This sequence comes from Effrenium voratum, assembly GCA_963377175.1. NCBI lineage: Eukaryota > Dinophyceae > Suessiales > Symbiodiniaceae > Effrenium > Effrenium voratum. The sequence continues at coordinate 297,163 of CAUJNA010003362.1, forward strand.
GTGTCTGTGTGTGTCTGTGTGTGTCTGTGTGTGTCTGTGTGTGTCTGTGTGTGTCTGTGTGTGTCTGTGTGTGTCTGTGTGTGTCTGTGTGTGTCTGTGTGTGTCTGTGTGTGTCTGTGTGTGTCTGTGTGTGTCTGTGTGTGTCTGTGTGTGTCTGTGTGTGTCTGTGTGTGTCTGTGTGTGTCTGTGTGTGTCTGTGTGTGTCTGTGTGTGTCTGTGTGTGTCTGTGTGTGTCTGTGTGTGTCTGTGTGTGTCTGTGTGTGTCTGTGTGTGTCTGTGTGTGTCTGTGTGTGTCTGTGTGTGTCTGTGTGTGTCTGTGTGTGTCTGTGTGTGTCTGT
>CAUJNA010003362.1:300000-307500 GCA_963377175.1 Effrenium voratum
GAGCTCGAGCCACGGGAGGTCCTGGGATCCGAACTGTGAAGTTTTTCAGGTTTCGAAAGGTCAGAAAATGTGCGGATCTTGACATTCTGATGGTTCCCCTTCAGCACCGATGGCTGGTTTGTTGGTTCAATTTGGTCATCCACTTGATGAAGCTTCCACAATGGGAACAAGGGATCCAGACGACTCCTTGATCCAGTTGCTCAGCACTGCGTGTTCTTTGAACTCCGCCACTGGAACCGCCAACAAGGCGCTACAACCTCTACTCTATTGGGTTGGATCTTTAGACTTTAAACTTTTTGGTTTCCCCTCATATTTCCTTTTAACCAGCAAAAAGTTAAACTTGTTGCTGGGGGATCTACAGCACCCAAGCAACAACAGTGTTTTCCATGAAGGGCTGTGCAGAATCAGCAACAAGATCCGAGTAACTTCGTGGCTTTGGGGAAGTCACGGCTTGTGTCCGACCTGCTTGGTTCTTCCGCAAAGCTAAGGAGCTGTATCGAAGGCCCAAGAAGACCGTGGAAGACCTGTCCTCCATCGGCCTGCGACATGTAGGCCTCGACCGGGCCGTCTTCTTTTGCTTCCGTGATCGAATTCGCAGCTGGGGTAAGGGGGTCAAAAGATCTGACAGGGTAGGAACCCCGGCTGCGAACATAAAAACCATTCTGCTCAAACCAGCGGTTGGTTGCTAAGTTGGGGCAGGGCGGCCTTGGCCCAACTTGGAGAGCGAGCCTTGAGGCTATGGGGTGCCGAGTGAGATGATGCCCCCCTTCGTGTCCTCCTCCGTGGGGCTGATCCAGACCTACGTCGACGACCAGCAGACCATCGAGGGCTTCCGCTGGGCCATGGCGCTCATGGCGAAGATTTTGATGCGAACCATCACCGAAGGCACCCGAAAAATGGGGTGGATGGGGGGAATGGCGGGAACGGGTTCCCTTTAAGCCATGGGAGGTCCACTAAAATCAGAAGGGGTCTAAGTAATTACGGGCTCCTTCTTTGGTAAGAGGGCTTCCACCCCCAAAGCACTGCCGCTGAGGGAAATTGGATTCTTGTGGGTGGTGGTGGAAAGGGATATGTCCCGTGTTCTACAAGGGATTCGGCTACAAAGGACAAGTTCAACAATTGCTTATGTCCAATTGTTTAGACCCCTATAGCCAAACCAAGAGGTGCGCCTAGGGAACACGTGCGGGGGTTGCACAATGGCATGCAATCACTGCTTGGAGAATGCAGGAACGTGTTCATATATTCCTCATGGTTTCCCCTGGCAAAACTACATTTATATATATATATATATGTACAAGTGAATAGAATGCCAAGGGGTTATCACTTCCTGGCGGGAATCCGGACGGCGTGCCTTCAAACAAAGAGTGGCTTGTGTTGGCGGTGCACGACAAGGAAACTGACCAGAAACGATTAACTTGCGGATTGGAGGATCGATATTGCAGAGTCGAGCTGTCGGAGCTTGCTCCTTTTTCTTGCTGGTGCGATGGGAATGAACAATGGAATGACCCTTAGCCATTCCTTTGGTGGTTTCCTTTAAGGTGACCCCTGGCTCCATTCCCACATTCCCTATCACACCAGCAAGTGTTTTAGTGATGCGATCCACTTGGCGAGCTTTCCTGTTCCACCAACAGGGTCTTTGGAGTCACCCCTGCCTCTTTTGGCAAACGGCCCACCTAAGAAGCCCTGGGTTGAACCTTAGGCTCGACGCTGGTCATGAAGGCGATCAACAGCAACCAGAAGTTTCAACTCAAGAAGGCCGGCGCCGGAACGGTGTGGGTGTACCCTTTCTTCAGGGTACCTCCTTTTTGGCTGTTTGAAGCAGAAGCCAAAAGGGAACCATTCTGGTCGCGGCTTCTTCCTTTGGGCTTCTTCATTTGGCAAACAAAACGCAACTCAAAGCAGAAAATGCAGGTGTCCGGAGTATACGGCAACCCTCTTCGTGTGTAGATGTGGCAGTTTGGAGGTGCCCTTTGTGTAGCTCTCTTGCTTGATCAAGGTGTGTTTTGTCATGTGACTTTGACGGCGTGCCCCCAATACTGTTGATGGTCGAGTTCCCGCACCGCACCAGTTGGTACGTCCTTAGGTGTTTGCGGTATGCATAGGGTTTCTTCCGCCCCTAACTGGTGCAGGATTTCGTACATTCCACAGTGGCTCTAAACTGTGCAGTTGCTACAAATAATTTCCCAAACAAAGGCATGATTTGGGTAGATGAGCGCTTGATTGATCGAGTGAGCTCTTCTTTAGAGTTGCTCGTTGTGGCAAAGTATCGTTGTTTGAACTTGTACAGATTCTCTGAATATGGGATATCCAGAATGTACAAAAAATCTGCTTAATTTGCTGGCAAAGCCTGCAGATTTGTGTTCGCCTTTCTCATCGCACCAGTTCGGTGACTTCTCCGTCATAGGGTTTCATCAGCCAAGTGGTGCGAAGTGGCTTTGGTCCATCCAGACCCCCGGTTTGAACAACCCAAAGGCCTCTGAAGGTTGAAGATATGCGAAGCTTGTAATTACGGACACAAATGCGGCAAGACAGGTCTGGAGGTGTATATTTGCATACAGGGTTGTGGGAGTTGTTGGATCACTCGGGGTTTTACCCCACTTCTGTGATACAAGGGAATCTCCCCCGTTATGTGGGGGGTTAGTGATTGGGTTAGTGATTGGGAAGCCCTTATTGTTGTATCACAGAAGTGGTCATTTCCCACAGCCCTGCTTGGATATGTTTGGGTGTAATCAGGGGCTAAGGGGCCAGGGAAGTAATAAGTGGACAGCGATGCATCCCATTGCTTCCTAGGGAAGCAAATTTGCTATTTTGTTGTCCGCGCACGGGATTCGGTGGCGACATGATTTGCACGATTTCTTCTCTTGGGCAATCCATGTGTTGGTTGGTTTTGAGGCACACCCAATACATTTATTTCGTTCTGGCCTTGGAAGTTTTTACCTCCCGCTACCAACATGTGGTTCGCCAGAAGTCAGTTTCATAGGATATGCGTCGCAGAAACCAGAGGCAAACACAAAACGTCAGTTTACTGCAAACTCGCCAAGCCCTTGGCAAGTGTTGTTAGTGAATTTGAAAGCATGTTCTCTAGATGTCCTATTCCTGTTTTGTTGTAAGACGGTTGAGAGTTACCCGCTGGTTCATCGATGGTTTCATTTTTTAACCCACCAATGGGCTCAACCACTAAAGGAAGGATGGCCCAGCTGGGACCTCCCTTGGCGCGTGTTCTTTTCTCACTTCTTGAGTTTGGTTCATTGTTGGGGTAAGTAAACGGTGTGGATTTGTTCTTGCCAATCCACTCGGGAAGTGAGTTTTTGTTCCTTTCGTTAGGGGCGTCCGTTGAAACCCAGCCAAAGAAACAGGTACCATGGAAATCAACTTCAGGGGTCCCCTTAAAGGAAACCACCGGTTGGCTTATCAGGGCCATTCCATTTCTCCTTCCCTATCTTTTCTCCCCTGTTGGTTTTTAAGGGAATCTATCACTATAAATATCTGGAAATATGTATTTTGTTCAGGGGACTTAAGCAAGAGGATGGTCATTCCCTGCCCCCATAGGCACCGATCGCAAGTCAAAACTGGAGGCCGTCAAAAAAACCGCCCGCGAGCCAAACCCGAGGCCATGGAAGTGATTCCGCGAGGTCATCGAGCCAAGGAGCTCCTGAACATCACTGTGGGCCTTTCGGAGGCAAAACACATCAGAAATCGGAGGGGTGGAGGATGCCACTACCTTCTCGAGATATAAGACTTATACATATACATATACATACATACATTCATACCTACATACATACATGCATGCATGCATACATACAACCGTACGTATGTACGTACATACACACATACATGCCTACATACGTACGTACGTTAAAGGGGATTTGATCGTTTTTCAAGCGAATTGGACAGGTTGGAGGCATTTGTGGGGTTGGATGGAGAATCTGCCTGAAGTTGAAGGGATCTGGAGCAGGGATTTTGGCCGCGCGACATGGGGACTTTGGAGGTTGGGTGTCGGGTTTATCCCGGAAAGGTTCTGACCCGGCCCTGAATATACATATATATATATATATATAGATATATATATATATATTCATATATACACATAATATATATATATATATATATATAGATATATATATATGTATATTCATTCATATACACATATATATATATATATGTACACGCATCTATAGATAGATACACACATAAGATTTGGGTGGCCCATTTTAGGCTGGTACCACGGAACCATTTGAGCCACGTGCTCAAATCCGGGTGGATGAAGGTCAGTAAGGGGGGATGGGTATGTATCAACATAGCCGCCCCCCCCCCCACCAAAAAGCAGAAACATTACACAAGTGAACTGGTGGTTGTCCCTTTGGTTTTTGCCCTTCACCCCCCCCCCCCCTCGAAAGGGTACCTTTAAAACACCCTGGAAACGGGTGTGTATGTTTGGGGAGGCACACAGCAGGAAGAAGCGCAGGGCCCAAATGGCTTAAGTTCTGCAGCCAACCCTGAATCAAAAAGCCCCAAACTTTGGCATTTCAGGGTCTTTTGGCTGGGGCTGGTTTGGAGTCCCAACCCAACTAGTCAATGGGCACTTCCGCCTTGTCCAGTTCTACCCGATCTCCATCTGGGCCGGGCTTCGTATGTTGATGTTTTGAACATATCTCCGATTGGTTTGTATTTTCATTGGGTCTGTACTTTGGGCTGGCGTTTATTTGGGCCGTAGCTACTTTTTGCCTCCGGCACATCAGTATCAGCAATGCTGTGATACTGAGGAACACAGTCCATTTCGCCCTTCTATTGGGCCATTGACAGCGGAGCACTTGTTTGTGCCCAATCCATCCTGGAGGATATCCTTACCATCCGGGCAGACCGCGATGTTCCTGGGCTTAGCAGGGAGATTCTGTCAATGGACAAATTCGCAGGTAGTCTGTCCATGTATTCATAGGGTTTGTCCATCCCAATTGGTACAGGATTGGGCACCAATCAAACCCTGGCTCAGGTAATGGAGCGGTGAGCAGACATGGATGGATTTGTTTCTTTGGTTTGGGTGGGCCTTTGCGGCGGGAGCAGATGACCATTTCCTCAAATGAAAAAATAGCAGGCTTCAAAGCACCCGATGTACACCAGCGTGAAAGTAGATTTGTTGGCCTTCCCGGTGTTTGTTTGCCTGATTGGGCCAGTGTCTTGTGCCAGGCATGCCACACATGTGAACATTGTTGTTCCTTTCTTATTTCTTATATGTTCTTCCCAGCAGGTTGCAAGTGACTGAGGCATGCGATGCGACAAAGCGATTGCTTGATTTTAGTTGAAGCTTTAGTGAGACAGGTTGAAGCGGTGCAACTTACAACGTTAAGAAGCCAGGGTCAGGAAACTAGGGAAGCGTGCATCTGAATCTATCAGTCTCTGCGATTGTGCGATGCATCAGTTGGGCACCCTATAGAAATGGACCCCAACAAATGCGCAAGAGAAACAAAGAACGTGACTGTCCGTTGGTGCACGCAATCGGAACCTATTCGTTGGAACCTGTGTATCCATGAGTTGGAAGTTCATACGATTCCAACTTGGGGCGCTGAAGTGCCCTGGATTCATGAACCCTGGTTGACGAATTGCGGGGGGGTCTCGTTTAAAGTAGGGGTTCATCATTTGTGGAAGGGACCCTATTGATAGAGCGGGTCTAGTACACGGCCCGCAATTGGGATGCTCATCCCATTGGCCAGGTAGTCCATGTCGTATGCCAATCTCCGGGTGTTTCAAGGAGTTCAATAGAACAAGCTGGTAGGCGCATACCTGGGACTCGGTACGAGCGGGTGTCACTCTCGAGCTGAGGTGTATTACTATGGCTGCGAGGCCTTGTTCACTTGCCACCCGGATCCTTGGCTGAAATTGTGATCGGCAATCAAGGGGGACGGGGGTACAAAACTAGGTCCCCCAGTAGCGCCCTTTTACCCTTTTTTAGGGGAGGGTTCCCCCTACAAAAATATACTACAGAAAGAAGGGTGCCCTTATTCCAACCTCTCTACTGGATGAATTAGAAAACAACAGGACAAATTAAGGGCGCGTGGGGTTTGTCCAGTTGTTGACCGACGTCCTTAGTGCTTTTCGCTTGGCGGGCTCCTGAATATGCCAGGGTCACTGGGCAACTGTCACTGGGGTGCGTTTAAGCATGAGTTGGTCTCCTCCTCGGTTTTTCGCGAAGGACACCATGAAATAGTTATACCCAATAGCCAACCTTACCCCGGATGAACCCTAAGCAGTTCATTGATTAACCTTCTTTTGGCTATTTTGGGGGTTGTCACACGAAAGAGTACCTTTTGGAGGCTCATTTTCAGACCCTCCAAAAGTTCGCTTGAAGGGTACGGCTCTGTTCTGCTGAAAATCCTGAGGCAATTGCTTTGGAGGGCCCTGCTTTTCCAACCACAAACCTGTTCTGACCTCCATTTTACCTTTTGGCTTATGGATCCACAAGATAGGTTGGGGGTCGACAAAAAACACGTGACAGGACTTTTGAGATAGACGCTGTCAACCAGGCGCAAAACATGTCGCTCTATGTCTTGTGTGCTGTTCAACGGCTTTGTTTTGGTATAGGCTGGGTTGTTGGTTTGGTTGTTGTTCCCCAAATAGTGTTTACACTAAGGGGTTCTTACGGTAAGAGGTAAGAGTTAAGGCCTGGTGTAGATCGAGGTGTCGGCTCAAATTGCTGGCCCTGTGCGTAACAAGTTGTCTTCGATGCGACAGTCTCGCACGAAATGGAGGTGCCAGCTGGTGCGTGCGTCTCGCTGTGGTGCCGTTCGCACTTTTCAGCTTTTGCTGGCAGGGGCAACAGTTGGGAGGTGCGCGCTGCGACGCGGGGTGTGTTTTTTGAGGAAGCCTCGTGCCAAACGCGTTTTTTTGAGACCAAAGTGCGTTTTTTGATGGCAGGGCCGCCACACGGTGATATCTTCTTGTCGGGTCAGGCTACCACGCTTGGACAATCGGAGCTCTAAAGCCATGGCAGCTGTCGCAAAAAGTTGTCTCGCGTGCGACAGCTTCGCACGAAACGGACCTTTCTTCAAAACTGCGCTCTCGCTGTGGCGCCGCGCCGATCTTCGGATTTGCGTGTTACCGCAGAATTCCATGGCCAGCGCAGCATTCTGTGAGACTGCCGTGCATTTTTCGTGGTGGGCGCAGCATGTTTTGCGCTGATGTAAATGATGCGTGGCAGGCGCAGCATTTTCGGAAACAGGGTCTGTGAATTTCGTGGCAGGCGCAGCGTTTCGCTCATTTGCAAGCGTTGCAAGACGAAAGTGAACCCTTTGCGGAGATCGTGCGTGTTCAAGCGCTCTCGCTGTGGCGCCGTGCGAACTTGTCTTGAGCTCGGCGCACCCTCTGCGGAGATTGTGCGTGTCGAAGCGCTCTCGCTGTGGCGCCGTGCAAATGTGTCTTGAGCTCGGCGAAGCCTCTGCGGAGATTGTGCGTGTCGAAGCGCTCTCGATGTGGCGCCGTGCGAATGTGTCTTCAGCTCGGCGA